>JAOUZG010016315.1:1093358-1110387 GCA_026289955.1 Argiope argentata | reverse complement strand
TTCCTTTCCTTCATCAGACTCAGGAAGTAAAGATTTTGGGCTTAGTGGAGGAGTTGAAATCTCTTTGTTTGTGGAAAGAAAAGGAGGTTTCTTTATACGTTTTCTGAATTCTGAAAATTTACCGAATTTGCTTGGCTCATGTTTTGATTCTTTTTCTTTCTTATCAGTTCTAGGCGTGAATGCTTCTTTATTTTCACTTGATTTAGGCTCAAGTGCTTCTTCGTTTTCTCTTGATTCAGGCTCAAGTGCTTCTTCGTTTTTTCTTGACTCAGGCTTAAATGCTTCTTCGTTTTCGCTAGATTCCGGCTTAAGTGCTTCTTCATTTTCGCTAGATTCCGGCTTAAATGTTTCTTTGTTTTTGTTTGATTTAGGCTTAAATGCTTCTTTGCTTTTGTTTGATACAGGCTTAAGTTTTCGATTTTCATCTAATTTAAACTCGAGTTCATCATCTTCATCTGATTCTGGCATGAGGTCATCATCTTCATCTGATTCTGGCATGAGTTCATCATTTTCATCTGATTCTGGCATAAGTTCATCATTTTCATCTGATTTTGGCATGAGTTCTTCATTTTCATCTGAATCAAGGCTGGATTCTTCTTCATCTATGGATGCTTCATCATCGTCACGTTTTTTAATTCTTTGAGACGAAGATTCATCTCCTGAAAATTCGTTTACAAAAGTTGAATGGCTGTTTGATCCAGAAATTTCACGATTTGTAACCGAATAATATTCATCGTGATTCGTCGGAGTATTGTTTTCCTCACTTGAAAAAGATTCAATTGGATAATTGTTCGATGATCCTTCATTAGTTATAGATGAAGTTTTATAATCTAAATCGTTATTTAAAGGGTTCTCTGTGTTTACATACTGTTTCATAATGATAATTAAAATTCCTATGAATGCAGTTTTTCTTGGAGTAAAAAACAGACGCAAAGGATCTGGCATGAATGGCTAGCTGAAATTAAAAATAGCAAAAACCAATGACTTATTCATTATCTTTTTAAAGGAAAAGTAAAAATTAACAAACACTGATTCAATAACTCTTATATTATAGACTTAGGTTCAATTTTGCTGGAATCCTTGTGAGTGATTTGGATGATAAAGCTAAATCCTGCAACTATGCTCCTTTAATTCCATCACAGATAAGAAAACTTTCATTTTTTAACATCTCATTTAAATATACTACGAAGCAGTATTTTTATGCAGTTCAAAACTGTCAAATTCAAACTCAAAATTGCCTGGAAGTCTAATAAAATGAAAATAACATGAATAGATGAAAAAATAGGGATATTCTATGCGAGGTAAGATAGTAATAAAGTCAAAAATTTGTAGTTGCCTTAGGATGAAGCAGGTTTAGAAAGCTTGTATTTTCATTTGATTTAGATGGTCAATTATTTTATCATTTCAATAATTGAGTCACTATTATTATGCCTACATAGACAAAACCAGGATATGCATGCGTCACAGAGTTTATTTTTAAAAGTTATACCTGTTTTTCAAAAATCAGCGTTTAAAGTTAAGAAATTTCAATTCATTTTTATTAGCTGGGTTTGCGGCAATTAATTTTGTAGCAAACTAGTTCTTTAAAACTAAAAATAATATCTTTATCGTTCGATTAATTAACTATTTAAAAACATATTAAAAGATTAAAAATTAAATTTGAATGTATTTAAAAAATTACTTGAGTGAGTAACATCGTTCGAAGATCACTATGACAAAACAGCGATGGTTGCGGTAGGGAAAATGGAGGTGAATTAAAAGAAATATCATAGAGGATAGGAAATAACTTTGCCTAAATGACTACTCAAAATCTTGGAAGGGGAGCAAAGTATTCATAGATAATTTGGATGTAAAAATTCAGAATAAATTTGTAATATATTTCTTAACTAGAAATAATGCATTCTTATCTTTTTCTCTTTTCTGAAATCTGTTACTATAAAACCTTTTTTTCCCTCCTAAATTATATTACATTCATTTTTTCCTGATTCTCTTTATTGTTTTATAGGCTTCGTTTTGTAAATAATAGAATTTATCTATTAATTATTATATTTTTATTTTATAGATAGTATTTTTGCTTAGAATAAGTTTAATTATTAATATTAGTTATTACAATTAGCGTTTCGTAAACAGCATAAATATATATATTTATTTTTCGTAGGGCAATAAATTTTCGCATAAGGGCATTTTTTTTTTCGTTATACACTTATTTTGAATTGGTTTATACATATTATTTATTTCTTTATTCAAACACTACTACTTCAATATGCTCATATCAAAAATCACACACAAAAAAAGCTTAAAATTTTGTTGCAGAGCCACGCTAGCAACATATGACATGTTGTAACAACAATCACACTGAAACGCCAAAAAAAGAAGAAAAAAACCCTTTCAAAATTGCATATTATTGCGTAGGGCCCCCGTGAGCTTATATAAGTACCGCAACACGACGTGACATGGACTCAACTAAAGTCTAAAGTAGTGCTTGAGGTAACTGGTACCATGAATCCTGAAGGGCTGTCCATAAGATTACGAGGGGGTGTAGATCTTTGGCCAGCAAGTTACAAGAAACCCCAGATATGCTCAGTAATGTTCGTGCTTGGGGATTAAATGGTCAGCAGAGGTATTTAAAGTCAGAGGAGTGTTTCTGTAGCAAATCTGGAAGTTTAGGGTGTCACATTTTCCTGCTGGAATTCCTCAAGTCCGCCAGAATGCACACAAGATAAGAATGCATGTAGAAAGGCAGAAAGGATATTTAAGTACCACTTAGCTGTCCTGGTCGAATCTATACACATAAATGGTCCCACACGACTGCACATGACTTTTACCCTGACAGAGTCTCCACCAGCTTGAACATGGATATCCTTGCAGGCATGAAATATCCATGTTTCATTTTGTTTTCTCCACACTCGTATGCATACATACATCCGATATACTTAGAAACGTGACTTCCAAGACCAGACAACGTTTTTCCAATAATTAAGAGCTCAATGATAGCGTTGGAGAGATCAGGTAAGGTGCAGAGCTTTGTGTTGCTGAGTCATCAATGATGCACGAGATGGTTTACGGCTGAGAAAGCCTATATCAATTAAGTTACGTTGCATAGTGCGAGCACAAACACTTGTTGATGGGTCTGCATTCAAATAAGGAGCGATTTGAGGAAATGTTGAGCGTCTATCTTGTGTAACGATTCTTTTCAGTTGTCAATGATTTCGTTCTATCAAGGCCTATTTCAAGCTGCACCCCTGTCGGAGGTTTGAAGTTTTACCGGAAACTTATATTCGTAATACGCCCTAGAAATGATTGGGCATAAAAATCCACATTTCATATCTACTTCGGAGATGCTCCCACTCTTGTGCGCCATCGATTAGTCACCATTAAAATATTTTAAATCTTGATAACATGCCATTATAACAACAAGAATCGATGTAATAGCCTCCTTAGACATCTGTTGTGTTATATATTTACTGTAGACCGCATAGAATTAAACTGATTGGTTGAACACCTCCATTATTTACATACAACCTGCTATACCAGTTTTTTCTGGCTCTTCAGCGTATATCACATACAACAATTTAAGAGTGAATGTAATTAATCTATGTAGGCCTTTTCCATCAATAAATTGTTTTGGTAAGTGTGATATACGGCATTTTGATAAGGCTGTAACAATATATTATGTAGCATGCCACAGTTGTGTAGCAATAATGGAGGAAATCAGGGGCGTATGTTCTAAACTGCTCTGCGATGACGTTAGAATGAAAAATCATTTGCGTAATTATTTTATTTTTTTAATCAAATATGATGATGAGATACGGAAAAAAATACATGAATTGCTTGACTTTTTCTAGATCACTAAAGCATAAGCTTTATTTTAAATGAGTTATGCAGTACTTCGAATACAGGTGCTACTGAGAAAAATCTTATTTCCGATATCAATTCAATTTGTAAAAATGAAATTTTTACTACATTTTATATGAGCATCAAAAAATGAATTTCTTGCTAATGCAGACTCTATCGGAGGAGTAATCTTGTTTAACAGGTAGAACATCATGTTTCCCAATATTATACAATATCCTGCATTACTATAAAATTTAATATTTAGCAATATTATGCAATATAGCGAATATCGTTTAATATTATAAAATATATATGTGCAACTAGAATTAGGTGCATAGTACATGCCAAATTAAAATAAACTTCGGTAACAACAATATTTTATATTTTTTGGAAATTTCGTCTTCGGCGTTGATTTAAAACTGTATATCAAAAATCAATCAAATTTATCTTTCAAAAAAGTATAACTTACCCTTTAAAAACTGAAATTTTCGAAAACTGGCCGGAAATTGTCTCTTTGATTCGACGGAAAAAACTACATTTTTCTGTGTGGAATGTTACATCCATTTATTTGGTTTATCTTTTATTGCTGCTTTCATTCTGGTGTTTTTCTGTGATAGAAAACAGTCTTTGAAAATAGGGAAAAATTGTGAACAATAATAAATATTTTGAAATAAATAATAACTTAATTCTTGAAACAATATATATACACATTGTTAAAAAAAATTGCCTTTTTAAAGATATTAGTTAAAACAATAAGAAATAAAGGTAAAATGAGCTCAGTGTTCATAAAATTAGCATAAATTATAATAAAAAGCATTTTACTGCAACTAAATATACTTTTTTGAATAACTAATCATAACTTCTGAACAAAGCTAGTGTGACTATGTGAACTATCCAGTGTCTCTCATTCTTAAATCACACACTCACAAATTTTTGTTCGTTTTCTTAGCCCAAATAAGATTATATTTAACATCTAATGAGTTACAGTTATAACAATTAGATACTCATAAAACAATTTAGAGAAATCCTAACGACGCTACGTTTACAACGACTAGATGCTAACTTTCTGTTTCTCTTTCTAATCGAAAGTCCTTCTATTTACTACACATGTAACTTCTTTTCATGATTCCCCAAATTATCTGGTTTAACACCATGTTCTTTTATTGGTCTTAGTTAAGTTCTGTTGATTGTGATTCTGAACATTTCTAATGCAGACGTTGCGCAACTTCTTAAAGATACTAAAAACATAAATATCCGGTTCGTCTATCTTCTGAATTTTGAGATATTACTGCCTCATTTTTTAAAAAAAATTCATTTTGAAAATTACACAAATCTATATATATAACAATCTTTGTCCTGAGATAATATATATATCAACGCACAGCCAATACCTCTGAAGCTTCAGACTTGAAATTTGGCAGGCATGTCCACATGATTACGAAAGTACCCACTAAGAAAGGATTTTTCGAAATATCCATTAGTTCGGGAGAAATGAATTAAAACCCCTTAATTTCTGTGAAATTAAAACCCGTAATGTTATTTTCCGAGTGAAACCCGGCCTTCCGGAGAAACGATCGCTTATGCGTACGGTTTCGTCCCGTAAAACCGCGTTTTTAAAATTGCCATCGTTACGCGTCCGTTCAACTTATACTCAATATCGCAGTGGAATCGGATGGAATATCTATCGTAGACCACCGAGGTGTAATTCATTTTACGAAATATCGAAGGAAAAAATTAAATATCGTTTTTTTTTAAGTCCATTTTGATGGTTCTATTTCTTGAACGGCCCGGTAAAATAGACGCTTAGCTGGAAAAATATAGAAAATATGTTTCCTGAAAGACAATGCAATATAGTATGCTGCAATATATTTAAAAAAAATCGAATTTCTAAAACTCAATTTTTGGCGAATTTTTTAACGAAGAGACGAAATTTCGCTTTAATATTTAATTACGCCGAAACTTTTCAAGATAACTTAATCAATTTTTTAAAACATAAAATTGGATAAATTTTTCAAAATCTTGTGAAAGATTGTAAAATTCTGATAGAAAATTGCGCATTTAAAAATTGTTTTTGTCGTTTATTGGGTTTTCCTTTTCAACATTACAAATCTAATCCATTGATAAATAAACATGAGAATAAACTTTTTAAATATAATTTGGCATTTCTTTGGCACACCCTGATCAATTTTGAAAACAATCTAGCAAAAATTACGCGTCTTATGAAATAATTTCTGATTTTGCGAAGACTGCATTTGAAAATCGATTTTGAGAGGCTGGTTAGTTGGTCCAAAACCGTGTGTGAAAATGCAGTATTATATGGTTTAGAGATGTGTTGTGTTTGCTTAAAATGCTTTTGTTAATAATAATATCGATATTTTTTTAGTACTGTACAATGATTGCCATGCTGCCAAATAACTTTCTTTATCTTAGTCAATTCATCAAGCGGCTTAATAATATTAGCACCAGAAAAAAAACCCCAAAAATATTGTATACAAGGAAGTTCTTGCTTAAGCGTAGGTATAACAATAAAATGTGGATGGCCTGCGTTTGCAAAGAAAATCAATATTTTAAAAGGATCGTTAAGGACAGTTAAGGAAAGGGTATATATGTAAGGAGTCCAGGGGCCCCGGGACTCCTCCGAAAATTAGGAAAAGTTATAAGTAATAAAAAATTATTATAGGGAATATTCGTAACTAGGTGTACCAAGCACTGTTTTCCCCTGCGAATTCCATTACCCGAGCAATGTCGGGTACGGGAATGCTAGTATCAAATAAAATCCTTTACCTTTACTTTTCAATAATGACATGAAATCACACGATAAAGTACTTGATGAAATAATGAAAACGTTTCAAATTTCAAGGCAACAATTTAATCCATTATTTTTAATTAGGTGGAAAATACATTTAGAAAAATTGATAAAATTAAGAACATTTCTCAAGTCTTATTAAACTACTAACACTAAACAATGTTTTAAAATTTTTAAATGATGAAAAATTTTGTTTTTATGCAATGATAATTTCGGTAGTTATCACAGGGAAACTCAGGAATTTCATTTCATTTTTAATGAATTAAAATTATAACTAGAATTTTTTAATTGTTTTTGTGGTACATGTTTTATTTCTTCAAGATATATATGCGCCTTATTTTTGATAGCGCTGACTGAATCATTACTTAAGTAATACTCATTTGTACTATCACTACTCTTCGCATTCTAAATTTTTCTAGTAATGTAACAATATTTTATTCATTGAAAGTTATCCATAACATTTTTTTTAATTTATTGTCAGTTCTGTTACATGCCAAGATATTTTTGTTTATTTATTTTCTAAGTATATTCATCATATTGATCAGGCATGGGGTAGTTTTTCAAACAAAATTGAGGACGATATCCAAACCTATCGAACCTATCGAACGTTCCATCCAGAGGTTTTATTCCATCTTTATTTAGTATAATTAAATTTACTATAAAAATAAGATTATTAATAAAAGCTACATGTAGTTTCAATATTTTATATTCAGTAGTTTAAAATATTAAGATTTTGTAGGAAGTAAAAAAATTGTTATAAGCAAGAATTTTCTCTGTAAAATACATTTGTTATCGAATACAAAAAAAGGCAATATATTTAAAATTAGTTTCACAAACGATTAAAATAAAATGTTACCGTTTTTTTTTTTATTTTTAAAATCTTAATTAAAGTGATGTACTTAAATAGATATACATTAGCATTTCATTTAAATTTAAGTGCTGTAATAAATTTAAAAACTAGTTAAGATTAATGACCAACATCCAGCTCAGTTTCATTTAAGTTAATAGCTTTTCAGAGCACATATTTGCTTTATGAGCTTCAAACCTAGAACTAAGTATTTGCAGCAAAGTCTTTTTGACAAAATTACAATCAAATATAATTTTTTATTGCAACTGATCTTTGTCCCCCCCTTTATCTATATTTATAATAAAGATGAATGTATGTGTGTGTGTATAAGTGCATGTATCTGTGAGTGGGAGTTTGTATATGTGTGTGCGTGTGCGTCTGTTTATATATTAGCCCATTACTGGTCAGATCATTTATACCAAATATAACATATGTATAGCTAAGAGGATGACAATAGGCAGCCTAGAGTGACATATTTTGAAATCTTAATTAATTAAAATTTAACTGAATTTCTGGTGTTTTCCGTGACTTCAAATAATATAATTATAGAAAAAAAAATTATTTTAAATTGCTTTAAGACATTAAAAAATTGTCTTTTTCACTATACTAACTTAATAATCGTACGAATTTTTTTTTTAATTTTTTTTCTGACTTCCAGCAGTAGATTCAATGTTGCTTTAAGGTACTGGCACCTTCTTGACAACGAAAACTGGCAAAATTTCAGTTTTAATAAAAGGGGATTTTTTCCAAGTAAAAATTTAAACTGAATTAATAGATTGAACTAATTGAAAGAGTGTAATTATGTAAATATAAAAAAACTCAAAAATACGTATTCCTTAAGGTATTTTTCTTTTATTAACATATCGAAAATAAGTTGTGATGTGGTAATCTTTACATGCATATACACACATTGGTACGCTCTGTCTAAAATCATTCCAAAATTAGCATAATATATAAACAAAAGATCTATAATTGCAGTGAACTCATTATCATTTTAATATATACAAAATTTGTTAAAAAACAAGGTTTAACATATGCCTAATAGTTATATGCATCATAATAGAAAATTAGATGAATATGAATTGTAGGGAATTTTTTCTAAGCGAATCTAAATTTGGAAAAAATTTGTTTTAAGAAAACAGCAAAAAACCTTAAATTTACATGTAAAAAAAAATATTTCCCTTTTTCAAACTTTCCTGGCCCATACTCATCTTGTTGTAGCATTTTTTGAACTTCAGATATACTTTTAATATGTCTTTTGAGTGTTCTAGCTTCTTTACAAGTTTTTTTGATGCACAATTTCTGCTTCTTTAATACGTAACGTATCGATTTTTTTTCAATTCTTTACATGTATTTCTTCCAGGGTGCAATACCCAAGTTTTTAAGGACTTCAATGCGACTGGAAACACCATCATTAAAACATAACACAGCATCCATAACACCTATTTTCAAAGTATAAATCCCTACAAATGTGTTTTGGGGAATGCATACCCATATACAATTATTAAAACTTTCATTAGAATTTTTAGTTTGCCCATGGAGACATTTAGACAGAAGTTCTTTGTCCGTTAACTCCTTGAAAACCTTTTTAATAGCCAGTATAACAGATTCTGGCAGAAAATGCTTGTTCTTTCTTGGAAATACTAAAATAATGAAAAAATATTAAAAAAACTTAAAATAACGGAGTTTTTGTGCGTTCTTATCAAGTGCAGTCACGCCCCTATAAAAGGAGGCGTGACAACTTTGTTTATATTTTAAAAAATTTAATTTATAATACTTCTACATTTCAAACCATCGCATATTATACATTGCCGGAATAAGCTCAATTTTCTCCATTTTTTAAGGCTAAAATTGAAAAATTGATTTTTTTAAGGTAAAGACGTTCCAGTTCCCTTAAAGCTCAAAGTTTTCATTGTTTTATCAAATATGTGATGGTGGAAGGGTGTTTTTTTTTTTTTTTTTTTTTTTTTTTACTACTGAAAATTTAAGAACGAAGTTTTTGTGTAATATCTGTTTAATTTATGATTCACACACACAAAAAAAAAACGGGTACAGTATTGCGAAATTCAGAAGATAGATAAATCCGATATTTACATTTTTAATGGCAACATGATGTCATGGGACTGGTCTCCATTAGAAAGTTTCAAGTGCACAGTGAACTGAGCTTACGATCTAAAAATTTCACGTTATCAATAACATGAATTTATATGTAAATATTTTATCTAAAATTAATGATAATCAATACTTTTGGCAAACCAATTAATCGCCGAAGTCCATACTAGTTTTCAATATTTTTTCCAATTTTGTCTTAAAGAATTCATGCTTGTAAAAGGTTAACAGAATAAACACCAACTATTATTTCAGTGTCTTGATCATAAAGTAAGAAATAATATTGAAATTTAAGCATCAAACATTTAACAAATCAACTAAAACAAAAAAAAATACTTAATTTTGTATGAGGTATATTAAATAGAAGTTACATATTCAAATTAAGAATCTTGTGAATAAAAATAAAAATTACAGATAAGCAATGAGGAAAATACTTACAAGAATATTATATATATGTACGATTTTTTTTTCTTATAAGAAATCACTTTTTATTGAATATTAGATATTTAGAATCTTTATAAGTGAAAGAAAATTAGAAGGACAAAGGATTCTTTGAGCTTTGAAGTTATATATGAAAAACTTGCAAAAATGTGCATGACGATTGCAAAGTATCTTTTTCATGGCAGAAAGATGCATTTTCAAAACTTCACTTGTCTTAAGTGGCTTTATTATTATTTATTTATTTTGAAGGTGACATTTAATGAAATAGGAGGAGCGAAAGACTACTAGAAACTTAATGAATCCTTGATTCATGCTATTGTTCTTGATACTTTTAAAATTTTGATAGTGAAATATCTCGGCAGAGGAGATTATTATTATTATATTATATTACAATGAGATAAACTGAACTGTTTTCTGAAGAGATAAACTGAACTATTTTCAATGCGCTTGAAAACAAGGAAAACAAATTCTTGCACTTTTTTTAACCATAATATATTTCCATAGTTATAATTCCGATCTGGCACTTTTGTTATTTGGTTAACAATAGATATAAAAGGATCGGATTTCATAGCAGACAAATTAATTCATCGCATGTGAAATCTTTGAAATTTTAATTATAGGAAGATGAGTTAATCTGTTTTAACCATTACTCTTTCGAAAATCTAAGATTGTTACCTCTGGAAGAATTAACTTGAAGCTTAAACGAAATTTCGATCCACCAAATATTAAAATGGTATATACTTACCTCAAAATTAAACTATACAATCCTCAAAAAAGAAAATTTATTTTCTGAATCTTAATACACCCTTCTCTAAGTTTCCTGTGTTTCAGCCAAAAGTAATGTTGGTATTCTGAGCAAAAATTTTGAATGATTAAACAAATATCTTTTTTAAATGACTTCTTTCTTCAAAAATCAAAAACATATTTTGAATTTTGAGATAATCCAAAAGTGTGCTGACTTTCAAAAAAGTGAATTAAATTATTCATATAAATGTTGCACTGGAGAAATTTAAAAGTTTACATTGAAAGAAATAAGGGGAAAAATAAGGAACTTTCAACATCAGTGGCCTTTCAAATACAACTACCAAACATTTCAAAACTTTTGCTTGACTTAGAAATTTCAATGAAGAGATCGTTGATCACAGGGAACAGTAGGAACATAAGGCAGTTCAATTTTGAACAGTTTTAATTTTGTTCGTATCATTAAAATTATTATTTCTACCACGTTAATACTACATTTCACATTTAGTATAATGTTCAGCATCGGATTTGAACTCAATGAAGCTCTTAGTCATATGATGCAGAGGCCCATTTGTAAGTCCATTAAGGTTGTATATTTATCAAATATGACGATTGTTTACTCAGATAATTATTTTAGGGACCCCCCGATTAAATAAGGCTATAAACTATAGTTTGAGAAGCTTATATGTAAATTTGACAACTATCAAGTCACAAGGATTCAAGGTCGTCTTTCAAGTTGTTTTTTTACATGCCCTACACCGTCTGTGTTTCAGCAAAAGATCCAAATAGTTCAATGGCCCATGAAAACTTTTATTTAGGAAAATCCATCTATATTTAATACCATACCATCAAGTACAAACCAATGCCTCGCGACGTGTGAGGATATGTACATCCAATTGTTCCAAACGATGCGATTTCCTCTCCATAAAAAACTTAATTCATCCATCCCAAGTAGAGATGCATAATCCACGATTTTTTTAATCAAAAATAATATCGCTGTTGATATTTTTAAATATTTGTTCCAAATATCTATTTTAATCATATTGTTAATTAAAAATTATTAATTAGTATTAAATTTCAAATGTATTGATTGTAATTATTATTTAATTTGCTAATTTAAATAACGTGTGGTTGACTTAATTTATATATTTTAGGGTACTTTTTAATTTCAATTTTTTAAAAATCTATTTATTTAATTTATTTATTAGAGCAAAGCATTTTCTGAAAAAGCTGAATTAAAAAAAATGTAATTTCTTTAAAATTTCTAATTTAGTTCTATATTCTGTCAATAAATGGCTCCCGTAGAATAAACTAAATGAGCACCTTTAGATCATATAACATTTCTAAAAAATTGGGGAAGGACAAGCAGAAGGCAGAAGAATTTTGATTATTATACTAAATGCTATGAGTTTTTAAAGGAAGTAAAAATTGATGAAATAGGTCAAGTGATTATTGTTTGAGGATTAATTCTTCGATTTTCCTAATTATTCTAAATATAAATTGACAGAATTTGACCATATACTCTTCTCCACAGCTTTATTTTGCAGTATTTCTTAAAACTTTAAAAAAGTCAGAACTAATGATATTATTAACGATGACGTATCCAGAATATCAAAAAATAAAAGTAATAGTTGTGGCTAAAAACGTTTGCTGAGGTTTATCACTGTGGAAAATATGAAAGGAAAGTGATTATGTAACGGTCATTATTTTTCAGATGAAACAAAAATGATCAAAACTGGACCAGCAGGAATCGGGCAGGAAATGAATTTAGCTTGAAGTAAAAAAGAAAAAAAAAACTTATAGTTAATAATCGAAAGTATGAAATATATTTCGAAGCATACTTATTCATTTGGATGATCCAAAAATCATAGTGGAAAGAATTTCAATGAACTTTAACAGCTCACTAAAATATAAAATACTCCTCGCAAACAATTTCTATATATTAGCACACAAATATTGTAGAATATTGATCAATACTCTCAATATTTTAAAATATAGTTTAATATCATAAAATATCGCACAATATTATGCTATATGATGCGCTGCCTGGATATAGAAGGGCAATTTTCTAACATGATTAATTTGGTGTATCGTCTTCGTGCGGATTCAAAAAAATTAATAAGCTAAATCAATTAGCTTCGATTACAATGATCATTTTTATTACTATTTCTATTTTTTTTTCAGAGGATTTGAGTATAAGTATTTCTATATTTCAACTTTTTTTTATCATGTCAGAACATAATGTTGTTTTGGGGATGAGGTTTTTAATATCAAAAAAAATCCTTTTGCAAAAAATTGAAATTTTATTATCTGCACGGACATTTAAAAATAAATAAATAAACTTTTAATAACGTGTTGCCATTGCATTTATAAAAGCTCTGATTCAAAAAAATAAGTTAATTACTACAGCAAGTGAAATCTAGAAAATTGTCATTTTGAGCACGTGATTATATGAAATGAAATAAATTGGAAATGTAATATATTTTTTAAAAAAATAATAAATGCGAGGCAAAATTTGATCGTACTTAATTTAACTTACACGAGCACTTGGTTCTTGGCCGTTCAAGAATTATGTTCAGAAATTATGTTCTGACATGGCACACTGAAATATGCTTAGAAGATTTCAGTTTAATCTTTTTATTTTTATTTAAAATCTCCTTGTGTTGCAAATATAATTGTCTTGTCGCTGAGAATGGCACCTTTGGTCTTAGTGAAAAATCGCATCGGCTGTGGTTTTATTGAGGATAGTTTATTTTCTCTGAATGGCATTCTTTCTGATACGGATTGTTTTCATGTTATACATTCAAGTTTTTCTTTTCAAAACAAAATTATCTCTGATATATTAAGCGTAGCTTATTTACCAAAAGTTCCTCAGTAATATTCATATCTCATTCCGCTATGAATACTTTAGTTGGACAACCAGTAAGTTGAATACGAAAAATGCATTTTAAAATTTCGTCCTAATTTTTGTACTCTGATTCAGAAATTTTCACAAATAAGTGGATGCTATCCTTTTTTTTTTCCATCAAAGTTTTTCCGGTTAATTGTGTTAAAAAAGGATTTAATAAAATACGACGAATTTTAGATTTTGGAGACAACTATTATTTTTAATATTATTTACATATGTTTTGAAGAGGACGACAACTTAAATATGATTTAATGTATATAAATAAACATTCAAAAACTTACTATGAATAAAATAAATAAACTTGGCTATAAATAACTTTTCTTATTACTACCGTTTTGTATGATGTTTTTTTAAAATTTCTGAAATTATAGAAAATGATTTAGAAGTATCTTGAAATTACTATAATGGAAACGTTTTACAGATGTTTGTATTGGAAATATTAATTAATATTGACATGGTTGCCTTTTTCTTTAAATACTGTAAGACTATTCCCGCTTTTTTTTTTCTCTCGGTACTTTTCAACAATATATTGAAAAATACCAATTCAGATTTGATGAAAAGCTAGCATGCATTAAATATTAAGAGGAGATAAAATAATACTATCAAGTTAAAGAAATTTGTAGTTACTTCCATATTAGTTTATTTTAGTGATATTTTAAAAATATATACTATGATATTTTTCTGATTTTATATTACAATTAGTTATAAGTAATTATTTATTATTTGGTAATAGCCGTTCTGATAACTTCCACCAAAAGATTTTTAAATTTTTTTCAGAATTAAATAAAATAATGCTGCAGCAGCAACAGCTTATGAAGCAAATTATAAGCAGAAAAAGTGTAATATGGAAACCTTATATTGTTTTTAAAAAATAACATATGTCTATTAGATTTGGTTATTTAAATTTTTGATTAAATCAGTCAAATAGTAATATTGTCAGCAAATGTTATGAAAGTAATAGACGCACATGTTGAAATGAAAGTAATAGTTATTGAAATAAATTTTTTATGACATTTGAATATTTTTAATATATTCTGATAGTATTTCATATAATAATTTAAATATAATATTTTTTGTAAAATATTATTGATGGTTATAGATTACTATATAATAAAGCTTCATTTAATTGCTTTTTAAGCATTAAATGAAGTGTATTAAATAAATGCATCAATTATTAGGCAGTTACCTAAATGCTTTTGAAAATAGTACGTTCAAATTATAATTTAATTGTTGGCTGGAAAAGTAAAAGAGAAACAGTTAAATGGCTACATTGCTTTTAATTTCAAGAGGTAAAATGAAATTACTTCTCACATTTCAATTACTGATTGATTGGATTTTTGCTAATTATTAATAGAAAACTGCATTTGTTTCTTACACTTTCACATTAGTGACAAATATACAGTCTACAACTATTTAACTGTACAGTATTAATGGGAATCTTTTTGAACCGTTTTCTTTGTTCACATCAATTATTTAATTAGATGTCATTTATGGCTGCTTACATTTTTTTATTAATTATATATGTATATTCTAGCGAATTATGAATGTTCCCCAGCATTCCACTTTGTCACAATCTGATCAAGAGAAGGTTTATCAATGGATCAGTGAATTAGCAAGGCCAGATACTAGGGAAAATGCACTTTTAGAATTAAGGTAAATTTGACAATTTAGTTTAGCTTTGAAAAATACTTTCTATTATTTTTTTCATATTAAATTTAATTCTTGTTTTATCCTCATTATAGATGTGCATATATTTTTCAAAAATACTTATTTCGAAATTTGATTGCATATTTAAGACTAAGATCTCTAGTCTATTTTGAGTGAGTGCCTTGAAAACCTTTATTTATTCTCATTAGATTTTTTTTTCTTTGATCATACCATAAATTCTTAAATATGAACATTCTCTGTACTTTTTCACATGAGTTTGTTTTAGTGTATATTTCATCAAAATAGGAGTACAATGGAAAAAAATGCATTTAATGGGATGGAAATAAAGGTCAAGGTTTAATAAAGAATTCTGAAAATACACTTACTTTATCCTCTTTAGGGGATTAAATGGCACACAAGTAGAACTCTTAAGATCCTGAACTTAGGAATATTTTATGAACATTATGCTATAAGCAAAATCAGTCTCTATGAATTTCATAAGAATTTTAAATCTTGATACTGGCTCTATACATAATTTGGTGCTAGTTTAATATATTGGTTCCCTAATTTTATTCCCTAACTATCAAGATATTTCAGAGAGATAGGTGCTTTAGGTATTATGGAGTTCTTGGCATAATCTAAAACTGAAGAAGATCAAGAACTGACTTTAAGATGTTTCTGTGATTTAACTACGGATTATTTGAAGAAGTGTACTTTTTAAATGTAGATATTTGATACAGTGATATTACTTCACAAGCAATATTAATTATGTATTTAGCAGGCCTAAATGCAGTGTTAAATAAAAAATAAATTGGCACATTTTCTGCTACATTTTTTTTTATTTATTGCCTTTGAAGATGACTGATGTTCTTACAATAATTAAATTTCATTTTAATAAGTACTTTAGTCTCTTCTCTTTCTCTTTTTATAAATATACATTTACAGAAGAGTATTATCCTATTGGCAAGTCATTATCAACACATTTGAGTTACTTCTCGTTATTAATGTTAAATCCATGTCATTTTGGATGCCTACTAATTTATCATGATTAGGGACTTAGTAATTCATGCGGAATCTTTTTTGCATAGTTTGATATTTATAATCCATTTAATGAAGTTTTCATTTAAATCATTTACGATGGAATTTAATCCTATTGTTTTAATTTGCTTTGTATTTATTTTATAGATTTATATTACGAATGGTATCAAGATAAAATTTTCAAAAATTATCATAAAAATGTCCTAATTATATTTAATTTTTAGTAAATACTTTGATATTTCTTCCAGCAAAGTGTATTGGGGCCGAATTTCATAATTTTTAATTTAAATAGTTTACTGCATATGTGTAATATTTTACACAATATGAAGTTAACTGACACACATAATAATTTTTATTTAGTTTCTTTCCATTTTTAAGTGTTTTTCTTTTCCATTAAGAAGAAATTTATTTAGTGCTATAGTACTGAGCTTTGTGAATTGTTTCTGAATTAAAGTATTTTAATTTATATGTAATTCAGTTGAATGAAACCATAGTAACAAAAATTCTCACAGCCATCTCCTTCCCATTCAGATTTTTAAGTATTTGTTAACAAAATAGTTAAGAAGATAATCCCAAACTGCAAAAATTAAATTGAAATTTGCAGATTAACCATTTTTCTATGAATTACTTTCCATTAATTTTCATATTAATTCTTTCC
>JAOUZG010016315.1:1063884-1093258 GCA_026289955.1 Argiope argentata | reverse complement strand
TTTTTTTTTTTTTTTTCCAATTAGAAATTTCTATAATTTTCATTCATTTGATTTCTATCCTTAACATAAAGGAAGTTTTCATTTTATTCATAATTCTTAATGTAAACTATTATTTATGTTTATGAACCCTTTTTTACACATCTTTGTTTTTATTTGGCTTGAAAGTCAAATTGTATAAAATAAATATATTTCAGGTTTGTATTGAAGATATTCATTGATTAATAATTAACATGCTTGGTGTCCTCTCTGCATTTTGATATGTTAGTTATAAATCTAAAAACTGAATATCAAATTAAAGTTTTAATTTAAAAATCGGTTTGTATGAATTATTTTCAAAAATTAATGTATTCATTTATATATAACTATCACTTTACTTTAGGGTATGCATTTTATTTTATATATGTAAAATCAATCTCTGGACATATTTAAATTGTTTTTATGGCGTAATGTGTATATGTTACTGTAATTGATTGAATTATGTCTTTGAAATGGAAAGGAAAAGAAATTTCTCAAACAACATGCTATATTATGTGGGTAAACAGATTTCAGAATGAACTAAGCCACTGTTAAAGAAAGTACATTCATTTTTTTTTACTATCCTTTATTATTTTTCATATTTATAATATTCATTTGTAAAACATTGTGATAAAAGCTGAATGCAGTTATTAGTTTGAAGGCATGTTAATTTATATTCAGAAAGTATGATTGAATTCAGATTAGTGAGCTTAAATAATTCGAACACTTTCCCTTTTTATTCAAAATTGGATGAAATATCTTTAGATTATGATAGAAAATATTTTTCCTATCTTTATAAACATTTCCCCTCCCTTTTTTTTAAATACCGTTGTGGCCATTAATACAAATTGAAACATGCTATAAATATTTTCATATCCTTTAATTTACAATATTTGTCAAAGTTAGAAACATTTCAATTTTCATTTAAGTATTAACTAATTTTTTACTCTTTTTTAGAATCATATATATCAGTAATGTTTTTCTTCATTTTTTTTACATGGAGGCAAGTTTTATTGTTATATTTTATTTTAAAAAATTGTCATTCCAAAATATATCTTTTTTTCCCGTCCATTTTCAGTAAAAAGAGAGAAGCTGTTCCAGAACTAGCACCAATGCTCTGGAATTCATTTGGTACTATAACTGCATTGCTTCAGGAAATCATAAATATATATCCAGCCATAAACCCACCAACTCTTACTGTAAGTCATTAATTGTTGATAAAAAAATTTTTTACATACATCTTCTTAAATTGTTAATTCATTTACATGAGGGCAATTTTGAAACATAAATTATAGGACTACTTCGTATCTTACCTTTAATATAGGATTTAATTAAGTGTCTTATAAAAAATGATCCCTTAATAGGTTTGTTATGTGTTCCATTAATAAAGAGCAAATGTTTGGGCCAGCAAGTGTTGGAATTGTTTAAAATTTTTTTTGTCTTATTTGCAGATGTAAAAGTTTTAATAAAAAAATTACATATTAAAAATGCCATTTAATGAGTTAAATAATAACTATAAGCATGCTCCAAAAAAAAAAAAAAGAATTATTCTGTTGTAATCATCACAATCTTTCTGTGATTGATTAAAAAAAAATTCTCTCTCTTTTTCTTTTTTTATTGGCAATGTATAAAATGCGATGCTTTTTCAATTGTCAATATGTAGATATGTGGTACCTATTACAACTAACCTTGTGTCCCCTTTGTAACAAAAGAAAAATTAATTAATACAGACAAACATCATCAAATGATTTAATACTCCCACTGAAATTGAAATATTATTATATTTGAATAAATATAGAAATATTAATTCAAATATAATGGAAAATGAAATGGTGGAATCCAGTGTTCATATCCACATATTCATGAAGAAGCCATTTATAGTTGTTATTGATTTCAGCTAGCAAAACATTTTTGCATTCCCCTCCCTTTTTTTAAATACCTTTGGGCCCATTAATACAAATTAAAACATGCTATAAATATTTTCATATCCTTTAATTTACAATATGTGTCAAAGTTAGAAACATTTCAGTTTTCATTTGAGTAATAACTAATTTTTTTTACATGGAGGCAAGTTTTATTGTTATATTTTATTTTAAAAAAATTGTCATTCCAAAATATATCTTCTTTTTTTTTTCCCCCGTCCATTTTGCTGTTCATTTTATTAGGTGATATCTACCAAAATCCTCTTAATTAAGAAGAAAGATGTCAACAATTTATTTTGTGCTTGTTAGTCTAGTCTTTTGTATTCTGATTTAAAATAATTAACTAAGTATTATTTTTAAGGTTATTTGATAAGAAATAATTTTTTTTTCTGTCCCACTGGCATAGATATTTTAGACAAGAATTCCACTTTTTTATTATTTTCAGTGAGGCAGTGAAATATTTGGAATATCCCTGATTTAATGAGAATCTTGAGGGGACTGAAAGTTACAATAAGAAAGTAGTTTTAAGACCCCCCCCCCCCCGCTTGGGAAATCAAGTTAGTCTGAATAAAAATATGGGTGAATAAGTTTAGAATCGGTGAGCAGCCAATTTAAAAAGAACAAAATAAATCAACAACTATTATCTTTATGTATTTAATGTCTATATATATTGAAGTCCTCAGGCAGAAGCAAAAAAAAATTTATATCACAAAAAGAATTGGTAAAAACTGGTTTTTTATTTGATATAAACTGAATGCCTTCTTATCAAATTAATATAGATTTATATTTAATTTATAATTTTACTTAAGAACGAGGGCAAAAAAGAAAAATTTTAACTAAGAGATGTATTACATTGTAAAAAAAGTCTAGATTGAGAAGGTAAAAAGTACTTAAGGAATACATAAATTTTAATGGTTTAGGAAAAAGTATTTTTTTTTGTTCATTATAATAATTTCTTTAGATTTTATTTAAAATTTCATAATAACTATCATTAGGCAATATGTGAAACATCATAAAATGATACATGTATTCATCTAAAAAGGTAGTGATTTATATGTTTTTGAATATTTAATATCTAAAGGCCATTTTCTAGTACAGGAAAATTTTGAAATGTGATAAAAAATTTTGTTTCATCTCCATTTGTATATGCTGCACACATACACACACAAATCTACATACCTGTAATTGATGTTAATCTTGTAGAGAATCCTCAAATAAGGAAAAACTAATATTGATAAAATTGACAAATTGGATTTCAAATTATTTTTTCATGTCATTTAAAATAGAAATTAATTGTTTATTTATGAATAAATTATTTCAATGAAATTTTTTTTAGGCTCACCAATCTAACAGAGTATGCAATGCTTTGGCACTTCTACAATGTGTTGCATCACATCCTGAAACACGTTCTGCATTTCTTGCTGGTAATTAGATCAGATTTTAAATATTTTGAATGCATACTTTTTATACCACCACTTATACTATTTTTTTTTTTAAATAGATGCACGAAACTTTTGAAATCAATATTTTATGTGTTTTGATAACTAACAATATACTTTATCAATATATTCTTAAATTGCTAGAGAAAAAAATGTATTCAAATTTTGTTTGAAGTTAGATAGCATTTATTAAGATTTTTGGTTTTGACAATGATTTTCTTTTCTTTGAATGTATAAGAAGGTAACAAATCATTTTTAGGGAATATTTTATATCTGTAAATAAAATCTTTGTTTTAGAAAATTATTGTAGATGTTTAACAATCAGTTTTTATATATAACAAGTTATTTCTGTGAACTAGCAGTTCATTTAGAATATTAAATATATTTAACTTCTGGTAAATTATGTAGATATGACTTCATATACATGATTCCACCATATATATATATATATTTTTTATCTTTAAAGACTTTTTATTTAAATTATCTTATTTAAGTTCTGTTTATTGTGTATGTAAACATGTCTATTGGGGACATTCCTATAACATCATAGCACTATTAAAGACATAAATATGTGGTTTATCTGTTTTATGAATTTTCAAATATTGTTGTTTCATCTTATTATTGCTCTGATAAAATATTTTACAGAATGCTTATTTATCATTCAACATTGGAAGAAAACCATACAATAAACTAGAGATTATTTGTATTTGGCTATGATTGGTACCATTTATCAATTTTTTGGCATTTTATTTTGTTCATTCTTGTAGCAAATACTCCTCTTTATCTCTACCCATTCTTGCACACGGTTAGTAAAACCAGACCTTTTGAGTACTTGCGACTAACGAGCCTCGGTGTTATTGGAGCTTTAGTGAAGGTAATTTGTTACTGTTTATTTTTCATTTATTACAAATTTATTAAATTATATTAGTATTTTTTCTAATATTTAATTTTTAAATTTAAATGTTGTTTGATAGAATTTACTTGAACATAATTCCTTAGAATTTGACCAATTACTTTAACATTTAAAAAGTTCATTTCTATGCAGGAAATTAACATGGGAAACATTAAACAACATTTATAAGAAGTTAATGTGTTATTGATATCCTTTAATTTGAAAATGAGATTTAAAAATATGATGTCTCTAAAATTAAATATTTTTACCCACCTCTCACCTTTTGGTAAGTTGTATTATGGTTTGTATATGAGTGCATCATGGAGAATTCCTTCATTGGAAAGTTTTGCAATCTAAATATTGCTATCAACAAATGCTTACCTTTCAAAACAAAAACAATTTTTTTACTTGACTTTCTTTTTTCCATCCTTTGTAAATAATATTAAGGAGAGATTACAGTTACTAATTAACTGTTTTCAGAGTTAAAACTAAATTATGCAGTAAAAACCCCTGAAAGTAGGGAATAATTTTCGTTAAATAGAATAGATCAATGAACTGAAATATTAAAAATTTCATTAAAACTGATTTAATTTTGCTGATTTTGATTAATATTCAAGATCTAAATTCCTACATTTTTGGATGAATATAAATTATGAATACTTTGTCAAAATATGTTTTAAATTTTTTTAAAAAATTATTTTACAGACTGATGAGCAAGAAGTAATTAATTTCCTTTTGTCCACTGAAATCATTCCTCTTTGTTTACGAATAATGGAAGCAGGAAGCGAGCTTTCAAAGACGGTTTGAATTTTTCTTTATTTATTTTACTAGTATATATATCGATCATTGGTACATTTATAATAAAGTGAGCTAATGATATTTCTTTAAAAAAGTAACTTTTTGTCTTCATTCTAATTTACATTTGTTTTGTATTTTTTGATAAATGAAAATTTTATAGCCTCATCATATTCTAAAACTAATATATATATTTTCTTAATGTTCTTTTGTATTGTTTTTAATAACTAGATAAAGATAAGTCATTATTTTAGCTTTAGAATTTGCAATTGCATAAAAATATAGACATGCATTAATTTTATCATAATATGAGAATGCAAACATTTTTTTATAATCTAAAGAACTAGATTAACCACTTAATCTATATCTGTATTTACATAATTTTATAATATATATGATTAATTTGAAATTTGATTGTTTTGATGGAATCTTTCAGCTTTGAAATTGAAAGGATGAGTTCTTTACATAAACCCATATGTATCCTACTCAATAAATTCATTATATTGTAATAACTTATTTACAATGATAATGAATATTGTAGATTCTCTCTATCCATCACATATATGACTGGATACTTGTCAGATTATAGATAATGCCTTAACTATAGAGAATTATTTAAGCATGACTAAATCATACAATTGTTGATTTTTCTATGTGTAGGGTATGGACGAACAATATATTAAATTGATGAGTTGAAGTATGTTAAACAGGCAAATCATGTGCTAAATGTAGGGTAGCCAATTTAACAGAAAAACTGACTTGTCATTCAAAAACAGGCTTCAGCAGATGTGTCGGGCAAATGCGAGTGTTAAAGTAACAAATGTCAAATTAAAAAGGGTCTAATGCAATTAATTATTTTTACCATTTCTATTTTACTTTTATATATATATATATATTTAAAAAATTTTATATAGGATTTTTGTTTTTAAAATCTCGGAAAGAAATTTCTCTGTTTTTAATGCCTGCTTTCCCCACCCACTTTTTTCTATTTAAAATCATATTTACTATATCTGATTTGAGAATTTTGCTTTAAGAGTTTTTTTTTCTTGTTTATTTGTTCTGAAAAGTTGCATGTAGCACTTGTTTTAGTAATAATTTTCAGCAAAACAATTCAATATATTATCACCTATAATTCTTTTTTGAAATCTGTAACTGGTCTGTACTTGACGGTGCCAAAACTAATTCAAGCTCATATTTCTTGTTTAGTATTCAGAAATTTATTTTTATATTTATGTAGTACAAAATTTCGAATCTAAAAATGACTGTTCATAAAAAAAATTGAAAACTGGATGTTTGAAAAATTTTGTTTCAATAAATATACTACTCTGAATTTTTGTTTTGAGATTCTTCATTAAACATTTTGACAACAACTGTTGTAGCATTTTGAGTTGACTATTAATGCTTATATTACAAAATACTGTTCTATTCAGATTTTAATTAAATGCAAACAAATATTTTGCTTTCACAATGAATCCAATGAAACTTTTGCATGAAATGAAATTTTGTCAAAAAAAGTTTATTCCTTCAGATATTAGCATTTTAGAACCTTACTTTCACAATAAATGAAATGTATTATGATAGCATCATATCAAAATTTATTCTTCAGAATTTAAAAGTTCAAAATTTATTAAAATCTTTTCAATGGCCATAAAAAGAAAATTTATTGAAAATACTTTTTATTATTTTTTTAATTATGAAATTAGACTAAAGTATCTTTTTATGTAATACAGTGTTTCCATAAAAAACAATGTTTTACATAATCAAAAATCTTTTACATTTGAACTGAGATATTATTTTAACATTGGTAATAGAATTATGGTTTTGAAAATAATTTATTAAAAAAGGGAAGGGGGAAAAAAGATGGACAATCATAAGGATTAAAAATAAACAGGTTAGACTTTATTTTGTAAGTTTCTAATTCTTCTCTTTTATATTGTGAATTCAATTTGAGGACTTTTCTTTTTTCAAGGCTTTATAGTTTTAAAAGTTTGTGTATTGAATTTGAATGAAATAATACTTATATTGATATAGTTTTAGTTATTTATTAAAACTTGTGTTAAACTATGCAAATATTTCTATTTCTATAGGTTGCCACATTTATTCTGCAAAAGATCTTATTAGATGAAACTGGCTTAAATTACATTTGCCAAACTTATGAAAGATTTTCTCATGTTGCAATGATTCTTGTAAGTTTTTTTTTTTTGTAACTTTATATTTAATATAATTTTGGTTGATACATTTTCAAATTCTATAAATTCTTATTCAAAATACAGGCTCATTTTTTTTATTTTGTGTCTTAATATTGTTTTGAAATTACTTCTATAGTAGACATTGTAATGGTGTTTTAGGTACTTTGAAATATTAATCTCAATACCTAACTTCAATAGAGACAATAAAATACTGAATTCTAGTTTTTTTGGGGGGGGGGGGTTAAATTTTCTAATGAGGATTTTTTTAAGGTTGTGTTGGTTGACTTTAGAAGTATTAACTAGCTAACAGCATACCTTATAAGAATTTAACCTCAAAAACATTTCAGTTCCATTTAAACATTTAAACATCGACCTTATCTAAAATTTGAACCCTTGACTGGAAAATTTATTGTCTGCATCAAAAGCTGTAGCTGATAATAATGATACTTTTTAGTTGCCAAAGAAAATTGCTTGTACGATACTCAAGTCATGTGCACCCTCCTTTTAAAAGAGTTGCTTACAATTTTTTAAAATTTTTAAGTAAACAATTAAAAATATGTCAAGAAACAAAAAAGGATTTTATTTTTCTCAACTGCATTTTTTTCTGTTATCAATGAAGTTTAAAAATGATTTTTTTAATGTACGCATGCAATTCTGCAAATGTAACACTCTGTATTATGTTTAGTTGCTAATTCAATTTGAAATCTTTTAAAAGAAAAATTATTGTATTAAGGTTTTTTAGAGAAAATTGCTGTCGGAAGTATTTTATTAAAAGCTAAATTTTTTCCAATTTTAAATTCTAGGGAAAGATGGTGATAGCTTTGTCAAAAGAACAGTCAGCTAGGTTATTGAAGCATGTCATTCGATGTTACCTGCGTCTTTCTGATAACCCAAGGTAAGTTTCCTCTCCCATATCAAAAAGAATATAAATCCTTTATTGGGAAAAAATCTTCAATCAGTTTGCTCTTATCGTTTGTAAAAACCCACATTCGAAATTACACTGCCATGTGACTCTTCATATCAATTTCATTTCAATCTCCTAAGATCAGGGATGTACAACCTATGGCCCGTGAATGTTGTTAATAAAATGAAACTAATTTTAAATGAAATTAGACATTTTCAAATAAACAGGATAAAAATCGGATATGAAAACAATCTACATCAGAATAAATAATCTCCAGTTGTTGATCAAGTTTATTTACTTTTTACTATGCAGCTTTTCAGTTTGTTCCCTTCATGGCTACCTGCGAGTACAATTTTCATATAGAGAAGCTCGCGGACATGAAAAATTTTCACACATGAAAATGCAGTATGAGGATCCAATTCAAATCTTTCATAAAGTATTTGATGATCATTTTTCAGATTTAGAAAAGTCTCAAACAAAAATTGATGTATATTCTTCTCCACTTTCTGTTGATGTAAATCTATTGGATGAGGGTATGAAGTTAGCCTTAATTGATTTACAGAATTCTGATTTTTTCAAAAATCAATTCAAAGAAAACCTATATTAGAATTTTATAAAGATTTATCAGAGGAATTTTTGTACTTAAAGCTAAATGCAGCTGTATGTGCAACTTTCTTTAGAAGCACTTACATTTGTAAGCAAACTTTCTCACTAATGAATTTAAACAATTCAAAAATAAGAAATAGTATAACAGATGAGAACCTTTCTGCTGTTCTATGTATTGTCACAACCAATCTTAAGTCCTAAATAAAATCAATAGCTTTAAATATTCAGTCCCAGCCATCTCATTAATTTTTACTAATTTTGAACATAAATTTTTTTTCTCAAAATTTAAATTGTGTTCTCTGTATAATTTTCAAAAAGTTTTCCTCTGTTATTCTATTTCAAGTTTGCCCCCTTTTTAGCAGAAATTTTTTATGCAAAATATTTTAAACATAGCTATAATGTTTTTGTTTTATTAATTAATATATTACATAATGTGTGCATGAGTAAAATAAATAAAGTAATAATTTTAATTCCTGCATATTGCCACACACACAACCCTCCAGTGTTTTCATGTTTTTAATATGTTTTTACATGCATGTACTGTTTTTGCCCTCGTCCTGATCCCTTTTCGTATTTTTGCCCCTTATCCTAAAAAGGCTGAGCATCCTTGACTTAGATTAAAATGCACTTTTTCCCATTATACATTCCAAGTTTTTCATTTTTAGTCATTGTATACCCAATTTAAATGGCGCAATGAAAATGGACTGATTTTCCAATTTCTCATGCTAATTATTATTATTTTGCCGTGATGATCAGTTTTATGTTAGTGTGATATGGCATAATCTTGAACATCCAGATAATGCTATTGAACAGAATAAATATTGATCTAAATGTCAATAATGCAGCTTCCATTTTATACAAAATAATATTATTTATATATAATATGTAGTATGCATATACAACTTTGAAGGGATTATGTTTGTTGTTAACTTAATTTGATGTTAGCTGTGATATAAGGATGGAATTTTTTTGCCTATTTTCTCTATAAGACTTTGTTCTAAATATTAGTTTGATTAGATGAAAGTTAAAATAACTTTTATATTAAATGTTAAATGAAATTTAATTTTTATAGTTTAACCTATATATATATATATATATATATAAATATTTTTAGAAAAAGTTTTTTTGAAAAGAAAATATAAATATTATTCAGAAAAAAGTTGCACCCCTTTCTGAATTATGTTTATATTTTCTTTTCAAATATATAAAATGCCATCTATGAGCAGCTATGCTTTTTTCTTTTTGTCATATAATATAGATGTATTTTTCAAGGAATTGTGTCAAAATTGTGGGGTTTTTGGTTATTCAGTTTGTATTAAGAGACTTTTCAGTTTCTCTGTATTATAAAACATTATTGTTATTAGACTGAATTAACTCTTTAGCCAACTCATAATTTTGTGGTTCTTAAAATGTGCCTCAAACCTTAAAAGAATAGCTGAACATATTAATAATTTTTGCATTTTTATTGCAGATTTGTTTTAACTTAAGCTGATGAACTTATAATAATGATGTTTACTAGTTATTGTGTACTCTATTTTCTTATATAAATGGGTATGGTCGTCTCTGATAACAGCTACTCTGGTAGTACCTTAATTTTCAGTCTTCCAAAGCTTTTTAATAAAAAATATTTAACTGATAGATGTTGAAACTAGAGTACTAATTATTGTCTGCTAATAAAGTTCCTTGAGTTTTGATTCTTAGGAATGAATGTAAAGCTAAGGGAATTTTAATTCTATTTGCTAATTTTTATTTGTGCACTGATGAATAATTGGAAATTAGTGTCATAAAATCAAAATGTCTTGCAAAATTCTGTCAAATGAAAAAAAAAAGTTAGCTACCATTTCCATTGTACAATATGAAGAAACATATAATGATCAATGAACTCATTGATATCATTAACCACTTCAAAATTGGTAATAGTTTAAAAAAGATCATAAAAATTTCTTTTTTGTCCAAAAAAAAAGAGTTGAAAAATTCATCATTAGAGGTTTAATGGTGTTGTATCAATATTGTTAAGCAAAATAGGACATGAAGACATCAGCTTAAAATGTGTCCAATTGTTTCTGAAACATGTTCAATGTTTGTTATCTCGAAATCAATGTTTATGTTGAAAATCTAAACACTTTGGCAGAATTGAAATACATAATACAGCAGCATGTATGTAACATTCCTCCTTATATGCTATGATCTATTGAAGATACTGTAATGTGATTTAATTTGATTTAAGAAAATGGTGAGCATCAAATTAACTATGTCGGTAGCAGCTTTCAGAAAGTATTAAACTCATTTTAAACTGGTGTCTTCATGTCTTATTTTGGTAACAATATTGCATAGAGTGCTATTTTCCCCTTAATGTTTATAGATAGTGAGTTTTGAACTTTTTTTTTTTAAATAAAATCTATGACCTTTTTTAAACTATTACCAAGTCTGATAATATTTGGTCTAGTAGTTTTCCTTTTATGACCAATTCAAAGTAAAATTTTAATTAGAACTACTCTATATTTATTAAAAATTTGCTCAATAAATATTTGTGATAAAAAATAGGCTTTATTTCTTTTTAAGCATTGGTGCCAAAATTGGCTGTTTTGTGGAAAGTGTTTTTTAGAGTTTTACATTATACATTATGAAAAATATGTAGATTCAGCACTGAAAATCAATAATTTGGGACCCTATGCACTAATTATTTAGTTTAACATGTGTTGCAATAAAGTATGCATTTATATTTCTAGGGCTCGTGAAGCATTGCGGCAGTGTTTACCTGATCAGTTAAAGGATAATACTTTCAGCATATGCTTAAAGGAAGACAAATCAACAAAGCATTGGTTGAGTCAACTTTTGAAGAATCTGGAATCGGCACCTGTTACAGAAGAAAGATTGACATACCCTATGCAATAGTAAAGCATTGTAATTTTTAAAACTTGTATAAAATATCTCCAGCAACATATTGAATTTCTTTTAGTTGCAACTCATCCCTTTCTGTACATAAAATGTTTATGAACATATTTGCAGTTTTAATATGAATTTAAAAGAAATGATTATTGATAATGCCTTCTATTACTGTTTTCTAAAATGCAGTTAGTTCGTTTAAAGCATTTATTTAGTAATATAAAAAATGAACAAAATAAGTTGAAAAGAATATATAACAGCTGTATATCAGTTTTTTTTCTTTACCGTATTAGTAATTTATATGTTTATAACATGATTCTCAACCCCTGTTGTACCATTTCATTTTAATATCTTTCTAAGCTGTTAATTGCTTTTTAGTTAAAATATCTTATTTAACTTTTCCTGAACAGTAATGTCACGGTTGAATCACATGCTTAAATTTTTTCATTGAAATGATATTTTATCTATAATCTCTTTTGTAGTTTAATTAGTTTTGTAGTTTAATTATTAAATATGTCAAATCGATTATATAAATATGTTGAGAATCTCATGAATAATATTAACTATTGCATGCACTATCATGAAGAATGGCAGCTCTCAAAACATTTTATTGACTTGTATGAAATTGCTACATTTCTGCTTCTTGTGTTAAAATGCTAAATAGATGAAATAATAACCCTTTCTTATTATTTATTTTCCATGTTCTTTTTATTTTTATTTGATTTTATTGTAGTTGGCAGTATTGAATGCTTAATTTGGCTGACTACTAATTGTAAACTATAAAGAATTAAAATATAGGTATATTATATTCCAGTTGATAAAAGGAATGCATGGGTTTGTCAGATACTAGTCAAAAAGTCATATTTTGAAGCGAGTCAAAATTTTATTGCCATTAAATTTATAGAAATGTATGAAATTAACAAATGTGATAAATCTTTTACATGAGATCTCAATCATACTGGACATAAATAATAATCTGTAACATGTAAAGTATTTTTCGAAGAAAAGCTTTCCATATGTGGTTCTTATAATCCATTGATATAGTCAATATTCCTGATGAGTAATCACATAATTTCTCACTCCGTGGACTAATGCAGATTTCAATATTTGTGAAAAAAAATAAGTGTACTTAGATCTTTTTTGTTGTTATTTATTATAATAGTATAAGGAAATGGAATCAATTTGAAATTCATATTAATCTTTATTTAGAAGTGTGTTTAAATGATCTATATGGCGCTTTTTTTTCTGTATTGTAGTAACTGTGATGTTTTTTATAACCTTTACTGACTGAAATAGATATAATTTCTTTCTGAGTATGCATTGCACGTTGGGAAAATATGTGTGTGATTTTTAAGGAGTTAATGTAAAATGTGGATATAGTTGCATTTGTTGTGAATAGTATACAAAAATTTAAAGACAAGTTGGTAGATTTTATAATCCTCATATGTTAGTATTATAAAATTCTGTAATTAAGGGTTTTTTAGCAGGATTATGCATCTGTGATTTCCTTGATTATTCTTTTTTGACTGAAATGACTACCATTTCTTTGTGAATGTATGTCGAGGGAAAATATGTGTGTATTTTTTTGTGAGACATTTAAAATGTCAAATGTGGACCTAATTGCATTTGCTGTGAATATCTTTGTGTGTCACTGTTCTCACAGAGGAGAAAGTGTGCAGCAGTTTGGTGAATGTATGCACAATTTTTTAAAATGCATTCTTCCTGTTTTCAAGGACAGAATTGCCATCCTGCATTGCACACAATTAAAGCTGTGAGTTCATGTGAAATTTTAATTGAATAAAAATAAATATATTTTTTATTCTTGAATTGATGCTTATTTTCACAAAGATTTAATTGCATCTTTTGAGTAACTAAATTTCATGCGGATTGCATTGTTTTTCTATCTGCGCGTTTCTTCACCTCAGTGTTTTCAATATTCCTCATTCCGGTATGAGCATACCTCGAATGCATAAAGAATGCAACATCCATGTTGAGAAATGTTCATTTTTAAGAAAGTATCAGATATTTCATAAGTTCATGTCCGATTTATTGATAAACTTTAAATAACTGAAACTGTAATGTAATTTTATTAATCAAGTATATAATCTAAATTATTTTTGGTTTCCGTTGAAAAAAGGTTCGTGCATCTTCGTCGAATTTTAAGTTTTTTTCCAGTTAAACTATTCTGCGAACACCAAAATCGAATGATAATCAAATGGCGATTGTAATGCGTATTTAAAAATCCATTTCAATTTCGCAGTTCCCTTTAGTGACTGCTGTGCTACATACTTCATGGTATAGATGAAGATAGAGGTTACGCCTTTTCTGGTTGTCTGGCCTGGATATGTCGGTTCTAATGCCTTATTCACAGCATTTGTCTGTTTTCCCACATTGGTGTAGCTCGAAATAAATAATTCCGATGGTGCCTCACCTAATTCTTAATTATTATTTTTTTATGCAGCCCAGTCTTTGTAATAGGTTCGGCGCTTTTACTGGGCCTGGTGGTGAGGTTTCGACTTCGGAACCGGTGGGTAGAACCAGGTTCAAGAGATGATTCCATCAAAGAATCGTCGCGTGAGCAGCTCTGGTACTCGCACGGGGCCAAAAATTCTCGCACTGTTGTGTGGAGAGAGAGATGAGAGTTCAGATGCCGCCCTCGTCATTTAACCGCGGTTCAGAATTAAGAAATCCGTTCCAAAATAGCTTTAGTATTTCTTTAAGCCAGGACGTTAATATAGCTCATCCAAGCTAAACTGCGCTTTTATCAGATTTTTCTACTTTCTTTTGCGATGAACATTGCTATATAATATCCACTTGTCATCGCCTGTTACTAGACAATCCCAAATCTCTGAAGGTCTCCTTTAAATTTTCTCGCCTATTTTATAATGTAGGTTTTAATCTCAGGGAACGAAGTACATGATAATGGAGTAATATTGTTAAGAAATGTTAAACTTTCTCATGAATTTAGCAGTTTTATTGAATCTATGGTGTAATCCGTGGTAAGGTTTTTTTTTTTTTTTTTTTTTTTTTTTTTTTGCGCTTAATTTTTACTATGCTGTGAGTAATATCCTAAACTCGAATCTCTTAGACACATTTTTCACAACAGATTGAAATAAATTGCACTTGGAATCGTAAAATCTCATACCTCATAAAAACTCATATCTTATCTATCGCCTTTACATGTTTCTGAAGGTGCAGATCGACAGACGGTCTATGCTTTGTTGGATTTGGTGCAATATTTGATTCTCGGGACACAGATTATAGATATTAAATCTGTGTTCCGAATTTTATCCATCTAACTCCTTTCGTTTTTCAATAACCATGTTACTTATATTCGCACAACAAGGCTGACAAACTTCCTCTAAAAATGTTCTTCTCAAAATCTGATTGAAATCTACAAATTTTGTATGAAGAGCGTATACCACATTTCATATGTCATCTCGGCGAGTTACCTTTGGCGCTGATGCACACAATGACAAAACAGAGTATTCAACTGATGGAGGTGTGAATTGAAGAGATTCCTCAAAATCTCGAGTGCGAATTTTTTTGACAATTATAGTACTTTCAAAACCATTTTATTGTGCCGTGCAAAGACGGAAATGCATTATTCAGGTATCGAACTTGAAAACATATTGTTACAGATCACCGGCTTCGCTTGCAGTTAGTGTATGGCATGAAAACAATCAGTAGGCCTCAAAAGAAAACAGCGCCGACTTTTATTACGCACGAAGAGTCGAAAAATATTTGTAGCCGAGACGAACACAGGACAATAGATAGTAGCCCACAAGTAGTAATCGACCACAGCACACAAAGCGGTCAGACAGAATCCAGCAGGAGACGGGATCCTCGGAGCTACGTTCTACGGTCTCTCCAAACGGCTGAACTTCTCATTGTCACTTCGCTTTAGTTACCGATTCTTCCACATGAAACGACGCCGCGTCCACAGTAGACAACAGGACTCAGCACACAGCAGTTCAGCACTCAATTGAGTTCTGCATAACGCTGGCACTTCGCTGTTGCTTTGCTATCCTCTCTGTGGCGCCTTACTTGTCTACGACTCTGGCTACTCTTCAATTCAATGCACTCTGCAACTTGAGACTGAAGGCCTTCTATAGCTCCCGGGAGGCTGGCCGAGAACCTTCTTGGCCAATCAGGGCGCATCTCAGCTTCTATTGGACGGATTGTTAAAATTAATGAAAGTTACCTGCAATATACTCTTTGTTACAAAACTCTGAGATCATAGACATGGCCCCGCTTAGCACGCAACAGGACTGATTGAAAAACAGTCTTTCTTAAGAGGGCATCATGCGTATTGGGAAGCAAAACTACAGGTTTGTAACAATATCCAATCTTTTTAAAATTATGAATTTATCAATGTTCTACATCTCTAATTTCTCCCCTCCCCCTTTCCCTCCTGGGGTTTTCTTCTACTAAACCGCTTACTACATCGTCAACAAGTTAGACAGGCCGTTTTGGTCTTGGTTGATGTTCCAGTGTGAAATCGTCGTTTTGAAATCTACTTAGTCGGTTTTTCATAGTTCGTAGTTTTTACTTAGGCTAGTTATATCAACGTTCTGTTTTCAAGCAACACTAGGGCTATTTCGGTACGGACCTCGTAATTTTGAACTGCAGTCAGATGGCGAATATGACACCTGAGCTGGCATTACCCCCTTCTCTAAACTCCTGCACCACATCAGCGGGAGGATGATTGGCTCCGACGGATGTAATGCGAACCATCAGATTCCACCAATCTCTGATGGAATCTGGTCTTGAACCTGAAATTCTCCGATTTTGAATCCAAGTCTTTACCACAATATAATCGCGTCCTAGTTTAGTTTTTCTTCTCTCCCCCCCCCTTTTCAGGAGTGTTTTTTTAACACCCAGAGGGATTCCTTTCCATGGACATGGTTATATCTACCTTGACAGTTAATTGAATGAATTATCAAATTACTATATACAATACGGTATTACTTAATAGGCGAGGTAAGGACTGTAAATCTACTTATCTTATATTAGCACTTGACAATAATATATGCACTAGATCATACACTATCATATATTTCCAAATTCGCCGATTGCTCCATATAAACTTCTTATTCCGGTCGGGCTCAGTGAAGCAGTAATATAATGTGCATTGCTGTGAATTGATCGTCTAATTTATCTCCGTTTTACTTTTTGTTTGAACTAAATAATAATATAAGCAAACATAACAAATATTACATCCGATGTAGAAAAAATGAGGTGATGATGATTACAAGTTGATTTGAACCCAGCCTCTTCCTCGATTTGTGATCAGAAGTCGCGTCGCTCTGTCTTAGCATGTCTGAAGGGATTTCCTTATCCATAAATGACCCTTCCCCCTTTCTATAGGTACCACTGCGATCATTGCCTAATAACGACATCAGTCGATACTCAGCAAGCCACTTTGGAACAAACTTGTATACCTTCAGCACATGTAAACGCAATTATTATTCAGATCAATATTTTAATTCTTAAGCACGATTGGGCCCCCTCAATCACCGGGCCCCGGTGGATAAAAACCCGCCACACCCTCGGGTTGCGGTGGCCCGGTGGTAAAGTCTCTGCTCGTGACCCGTAGGATTTCAGAACCGAAGAACCGTCGTGTAAGGGTATTTGTTGCACGTTACTCTGTCTGGGCCAAATGCCTTCCCGTTGGTGTGGTGCAGAAAGGGAGCGGGAGTGTCAACTCAGGTGTCATCCTCGTCATCTGATCGTGGTTCAAAATTACGAGATCCGCCCCAAAACATCCCTAGTTTCCTTTACATCGGGGCGTTAATATAACTGAACTACCCCCCCCCCCCCCAGATGGCCGGCCCTAGAAAACAATAATGTATTTCTAAAAAGACATGCTTGAAATGAACTGCTAAAATGAAAACACTCTGAAAAATTAACTCTTGTAAAAAAAAAGAACTCTACATAAATATTTTTATCAAATTTAAGAATCTGAATGTTCTAGCAACAACTTTCATTGGTTTAATAAAATTGATTGATATTTTTTTCTTTTGTTAAAGATAATTTCAATTGATGAAAAATTGCTAGACTAAAAAATCAAAAACCACTAGATTGTTATTCAGTTGCTTTAAACAAGAATTGAAGATATTGATGTTTAGAATTTTTAGATTAAAATATTTAAACTAAAAGAAGAGATAAAGCTTAAATACCCAGGCTTAATAAACTAGTTAAATACGTTTCATTTTCACCCCCCAATTAAAGCATATTTGTAAATATGCTCAATTGTTTGGGTATTAATGACAAACACTTAAGAACGGATAGTCTATATGCAATTCTGACCATAAATATCATTTATTCTCTTTGGATTATAATGTCAAGAGTCATTTAACTCAATCATGAACTGTCCAATACTCTTGATCTGTAATAATGTACTTCCATATAATCAATTATGAAAAAGTTGCCCCACCCTTCTCAAAATAATTAAGCTTGAATCAGGTATAAACTGAAATCTTTTGTTTTGCTGCAGTATCAAAATTGGACAAGACGTTTAATTATTTACTTTTAGATTTAATTTTAAACATCAAACAAAAAAAATTGTATGGATAATTTCCCCAACCTTGTGGTTGAGGAAAAGCGCATTAGTATTGGCTTTCAAACAATTCTCTTAAGTCAAGCAATTGCATTTTTGCTTTGTTAGAGAGAGAGAAAAAAATCTATGAAAGATTTACGATGAATAATCGAAGATTAGAATATTAATTCTAACTATTCAATTGGTTTTCATCAATTAAGCTTTCAAATTCAGAGGAAAATTTGTTTTTATCGATTCAGAATGCATTAAAACGAGATGTTAGTTATTACTTTTTTTTTAACTAAAAAAATTCTTAAGAAAAAAATCGTTTGCAATAATTATTTCTTTGCATTTTAAAAAAATTATTAATTTACTTGTGCATGGACTCTTTGACAGTGAATTAGTGAGCACGTTTTCTAAGAGAAGTTACGATTAAAACAAATTATTTGCTAAATTCTTAGATAGGGGGGGGAATGTCCATATTGTCGAGGAGAGAAAATTCTCATGAAAAAATCGTTTGCAATTATGATTTCTTTGCATTCTTTTTTATTATATGAGACTACTTGTGTATAAATACTATGAGAGAGAATTAATAAAGTAAGCGTATGTTTTCTAAGAAAAAAAATAAATGTTTGCAAAATTTTAAGGTCAAAAAAAAATATCTCACTCACATTGTCGAAGGGAAAAAAATTCTTAAGAAAAAATCGTTTGCAATTATTATTTCTTTGCATTCCTATCTAATATTCATATGTTAATGACTATTGCAATGAAAGGCTTTCAAACAATAAATAAATAAATAAATAAATAAATGTAACGATTCGTCTGCGATTCTCCGTCTAATCCCCCACTTTTTTTATTCATACATAGTTCAGTGACTTTTCTAGAGACCTTCGAGTTTTTACGAATGATTCTCTTGAAAGGTTCTCATTGACTTCTTTTAACTACGAAAGCTCATAGTGCAGTTTTTTTTTCTTCTTCTTTTCTCGTACTTCATTTCACTTTTCAGGTGCTGAGCTTTGTCTCCATTAGAACCGACGTCTGGTTAGGTTAAGATATTGCCGAAACCAGTTTCTAGGTAAAATAAAAATCTGTACATATATCTCTGCTAGAAAAGTGCTCATTTAGTGTCTCGTTAGGTAGGGTCAGTAATCTTTCTCAGTGGTTTGAAGGTCACTGCCAGGGCAGGACTCGCGTGTCGCCAGATGGCGTATTAATTGTACGACTTTCTTTCCTTCTCCGCAACGATTCTTTTTTTTTTATTTACTTTTTTATCAAGAAAGCCAGAAGTCTACCTCAACGATCATTCATTTCATTTCATACCGGCTTCAAAGATGTCCAGACATACGACAACAGAAAATGGGGTTATTATCCTTATGCTAGTAAGTACACATCTCTAACCTCAGTCTCTCAGAGAAATATGAAAATTACAAATTTTTTGATAAATAATCCTTTAAAAATATATTTTATTTCACATAATATTCCAAATCTATAAAATTTAACATATATTTTTATATGTATCTCTATTAATTAGCAACTGTCTGAAAATACCATGGTTTGAATTTTGAAAACTATTTGAAGTATACTTCAATCTTGAAGACTAAATAATAATTAAGAACTTCTAATTTAAAAAGTATTGTTGCCTAAAATGAAAAAATATTTGTTGAAATTAGTTATCTTTAAAACTTTATTTACAAAATTATTTTACCAACAATTTTTCAAATTTATTTTTGAATTTATTAAGTTTTATTGAGGAATAATCCAAAAAAAAAAAGAAGAAAAGACTTTTTAATTGATTGAAATAATTAATTAAATTAATAATTACAGATTTTTAATGTTGTTTCTAGTTGACAAGTACTGCTTTCTATTGGAGATACTCTCTTCGAGTTCTTTCAAATGCTGATAGAAAAATAGTCACATCGTAAAGTTATCAGCTGGATTTAAACAGTGCTTTAAAGTACCGTTTGGTAAATAAAGGATTAACTAACTTTGAATTAAATACTGAGTTTAATATTTCAAATAAGGCTTTTATCTGTTCATTGTATGAAAATATCACATTTTTGTGAAATAATTATAATTATATATTGCTTTTAAATGTACAGCTTTTTTTTTAAATTTCCTACTATTAGTTCATACTCTCATTAATCATGTCAGAACATGATGTTTTTAGGAAGAGGTTTTTGGCGTCAACAAAAATCCGTAAGGGAAAAATAAAAATTTTATTATATGCACGAGCATCTCAAAAAAAAGCAGCTTTTAATAGCACATTGCCATTGCATTTACAAAAGCTCTGATTAAAACTAATAAGTGAATGACAACAGCAAATAAAACCTAGAAAAATGTCACTTTGAGCACGTGATTATATGAAATGAAATAAATAGGAAATTTTATATTTTTTTAAAACAATAAATGCGAGACAAAGTTTTTTGGATCGTTTGCAATACTAAAGTGTCTCATTCATTGAACCAATTAAAATGAATAAAAAAATAATTTAACTCGCACGAACACGTGGTGCTTGGCCGTTCAAGAAATGATGTTCTGACGCATATACACATTGAAATATGCATAGCAGATTTCATTGTAATCTTTTTCAAATTTTCAATCGTTAATAAAATACTTTTTATTCATCCACTCACGTTCAAATACATTTTTTAAAAAATTTGTTGTGGATTACACTCGATGTTAATACAGTTTTTTCAAATATTAATTCATTAATTACATTTAATTCATTTTAATACGTAAAATAGAGTTTTAGCAGTAGCTCAATTGATAAAATGCGAGATTTTCAGCATTTTTCACGTGAAACTGAAGAATACTAGTTCAATTCTCGCTAAAATCAAAACAATTTCGATACATTATTTATATTAATTGTAATTACTTAATAAAAAGTAACATAAATAAAAATTTTATTTGTTGACCTAAGTAGGAATTGAATTAATAATTATTTTTATATATTACTTGTTTTATTAAAAAGATTACAGAAATTATTAATAGTTAATCAAATATTTGAGATATTAATTTCATATTTCGCTTTCGTTAATAAAATGATGTATCGTAGAAATTACATTAAAATTATTCTAATAGTCACAATAACGAGTTTATTATGTTCTCTTTTTTTAGATTTTTGTCATTTCTCTAGTCAACTGTGAAAGTCCTGGAACTAAATTAGGATACAAACCTGGAACTTTTAAGGATTTCGTATCTGAAAAAACGAGAGGTAGGACTTTATACGATACATTCCTTTGTACTTTTAAAAATATAAGTGAAATAACAATTTCTTTCTTATAACATGTATGTTGTGTAAATTTTAAATTTCAATTTGTGGCATTATGGAAGTCATATTTTGATAACATTAATATGAAAATAATTTTACCACACATAATTTTATTTTGATAACATTAATATGAATATAATTTTATTACATATAATTTCAAATTTATGAATTTAAATTATCTATTGTTTATCTAAGACTTTGACATAAATAGTTGATGCCTTACGGATAGTAAAATAATTATTTATTAGATAAGATGAATGTTGATAGTTTAATTAGTAAATATAATAATAATAACATGAATTAAATGATAAAAATATAATAATGTAATTAAGATTGTAATAAATGAATAATATTATTTATATTTTCTTCTTATTTCTCCCTTATTTAGTAAAATTTTGTTAATAAACTGAAGTCAAAAGTGAAACATTGTTTTTTAAAGTTTATTTGAACTTCAATATGTTACATTCATATTTATTGCAAATTTAATGAACGTTAATCGGTATTATTCTTAAACCATATAGTTCTGTTGCAAAAATTATGAAGATAATAGTTTAAAACAGCTTATGACATGTATTTAATATAATGAAATTAGTTTAATTTGTAGATTTTGAATTCGAATTCAGAGAAAATTGATTTTTTTAATCCCCTGAATTTACTTTTTTTTCGCTGCTAATGTGCTATTCAAATTTATTTTCATTAATCTGAAATCAAAATTAAAAAATTGCGATTTTTTAAAAAAAAAAATTGAATTGTTTTCGTTAAATGTATACGTTTATAACCTGTATCTTCAGTAATTATAAAATTACTACGAAGGTCTTTATTTTGTTTTTAATTTAAGATTTTATTATAGTAAGTCGAATTAAATGAACAATTAAATAAAAACACTATTTAAATTTTTTTGACCAAGTTAGATATAAATTATTGTTTAAATTTTTTTTCAGTAATAAAGCAGCATTATTCTTTTATTAAAATACTTACTTGTCATATATTATTTATCCAATATTTATTATAAAATTATGGAAAATACGTCTTTATTGTCAGTTTTAATTTAAAGATTGTTTTTTCTTGTTGTACTTCTTCTTATACCATCTTTTTCTTAATTTAAATAAGTCGATTTTTTAATCATGGTGCCGTCAACTTCTGTTTTCAAGTTCCGTTCCATATTATTTCCTCAATATGAGAGTTATGATATACTAGCTTTTACTTGCGACTTCGTACGCACGGAAAAGCACACAACTAACCTAAAAACAATTTATCTATACTACAAGTTTGGATGGATGGATGATGTGAGTCAATCTTGCTAGAACAGCTGAACGAAATTGGATGAAATTTAGCTCAAAGATGGATTATAGTCTAAAACAGAACATAGACTACTATTTATTCCGGTTGATTGAGTAGTTAATCAAAAACTTATTAATTAAAAACTTACTTAACTTTCTAGCCAAAAATCTTCATTTTCCCCATAGCTAAATAAATAACGAATTCAGTTTGTTTTTTTCCCTCTCGAAGGAGGTTAGGTTTAATATATTTTCGACCAATTATTTCTGTTAATTTTCTTAGCGTTTGATGCATTTAAAACTAAACAGTGTTAATTAATCGATCTTTCGGATTCATTCTGAAGTGCTTTTGAATTAAAATAAAACATAATAAAAGAAATTAAAAATTTCTATTCTGCATTGCGTTTCCCCAACTGTTATAGAAAATTCACGTTTTGCGTTGTCTCAATTGGCTCTGAAATTCACGCATGTGGAACACGTGTTCTTGATTTAGTTTTAACCAGACTGATCAGCCAAACGATTTTGAATAATTGGTTTGCTGTTTTGTTTTATTTTAGGTACACACTGTAAGTAAATTGTTTTTAGGTAAGTTGAGTAGGTTAAGCTTTGATATATAACCATTTGATGCTTTCCGAGGTTGTTATTTATCAGTAGCGCTTTGTTTGGATTTACATTGTCGTTATTTTTTTATGTTAATATAATTCGATCTTTCCTATTCATTTCTCTTGATTTTTTTTCTTGCTGTACTTATTTCTTTTGCCTACTTTCATTATTTTTAATTAAATTTTTTTGAGTGCATTCCATATTACTGCATTTATTGATTTTTTTTTCTATATTTCCGTTGGTTTGCTGCCGTGTTCATCGAAACCTTACGATTGAAAATGCTATTGCTGCCGTTCGCGCCACATTTGGCCATTTCGTCGAAAACTTTCTTTTGTGTGTGTGTGAAAATGACCGCATATCAAAGCTGTTCCGTTGTGTGTTTTTGTAATTAAATTGTATTTGTGTTAGCCATATATTTTTCATATATGCTTATACAGGTATATTTCCGTTAGTAAATAGTGTAAAATTCACCCACATTTTCTCAAATTTCTTTGCCGATTGTTCGTTTTCACCCGGCAAACGGGAAAGTACGCTTATAGTTTCAAGTAGTTTTTTCCTCCACGCTAATGAGGTTAGACGTAATATGTTTTCGGCCGGTTATTTCAAACGATTCTGTTTATTTCCTTAGAGTTTGATTAATTTAAAATTAAACATTGTTAATTAATCAATCTTTTGATTCTAAGTTAGTTCGTTCCAAGCTTCCAATTAGTCAAGTCTTTTGAATAAAAATAAAACATAATAATTGCAATTAAAACTTTCTAATCTGCATTGCGTTACCCCAACTAGCGTTTAAAATCCACATCTTTGTGTTACTCTAATTGGAGTTGAAAATTTAAACAGGGATACGGTTTGATAACATTTTACATTGTGATTAAACTGTCAGTTCTCACGTATGCACATCAAAATTTTTACGCTTACGAAGTCGCGGGTGAAAGCTATTTTTGAGTATATACTTGGAATGAAGCAAGACAGGAAATCAAGTCCTATTTCTTTAAAATCAAGTCATGTCTATTTTATTTATCTATCTAGATTGAGATATCTGCAACAGTGTTATGCACATAGTTTAAAAATAAAATAAAATAAAATACTTTTAATTAAAATAAAAATACAATTATCAACACCCAAAACATGCGTTATTTTTAAAAGCAAATATGGAAACGCAAATACTTGAATTTTCGACACCAGTTGGGGTAACGCAATACAGAGTAGAAATTTTTAATTTCCTTGATTCTATTTTAATTCAAAAGTATTTCAAAATGAATATGAAAAGTTGATTAATTAACAATTTTTAGTTTTAAATACGTCAAACTCTAAAAAAGTAAACAGAATCGATTGAAATTATCACTCGAAAGCATGTTAGGCCTAACCTTATTAGCTTGGGGAAAAAATAAGCTGAAATCTTTCTCATTTGGGGGTGGGGGTAAATGACAGGTTTTTTTATTTTTATTATTTTTTTTTGCGGGTAAGTTATTTTTTAATCAATAAAAAGTTAATCGAAAAAATGAATTTATATTTATAAAAACTGCATTAGCAACAAGTGCTATACCACTACAAGTTTTTAAAAAATGTATTTAAACTTGAGTGGATAGGTAAAAAATTTTGTATTAACGATTGAAAATTGGAACAAGATATATATATATATATAGAAAGTGTGAACAGATTGCAAGGATTGAAAAATTTGAATAAGAAAATTCAATGAAGTAAAGGTTGACCAAAAAGAATTTACTGAATGAAATATTAATTTTAAAAAAAAGAAAAGAAAAGAAACTTTGCCAGAAATTCTTATTTCCTGGTGACATTCAGAATATAGACCAAGAGAGTAAAATAATGGAGGAAGAAACAAAATACTCTGAAAGTCTTCAGAATGGACTATAAATAATTCACTCGTAAAACGCTGTTATCTGAAGCAATTCTATTCTTTAGAAAACTCGATATTTTTTCCAGCTGTGATTCACCGGTGCGTCAGAATCAACTTTGACACATTGGGTGGCTTTGTCTTTCAATTTCTTTGTGTGATGAAAATTCTATGTTAAGTTGCTTGAGTCACTCGTAATATCGATAGCCGCAACTTTCGAACGTCCATTTGAAAGAATACTGGGGGGGGGGGATTACTGGAGGGAGGGGGAAAGAAAGGGAAAAACACGTTTAGAAATGTTTGCAATGAAACGATATGAATAACTCTGCGGTCAAGAGAGAAAAAAAAATTAATAGATTGATACCTAGTTTCTTATTTCCAGTTTTGATTCTTATTGTACTTATTGATACTTCTGAAAAAGTTAATTTTGTTCGCCATTGTTTGAAATTCGCTATTTACGTTACATTTATATTTCTTGCAATGCGTGATTTCTGATCTCTAAATACGTTTTCATCAATTTGCATCATTTTTTTTTTGGGGGGGGGGGAGAGGGGTCTTTTGGGATTGTCTTACTCCCCAACAATATTTAATTTTTTTCCAACGATTTATGTAAATAACCCTCATTGTTTTTCCCTTCTTACTGTAAATTTTCTGCTAAAAATCTTTTCATTAAATCAATAATAATAATAATAATAAAGAAAGTGTTATTTTTCAGAAGAATCGCTTCCATGTTGTGCAATTAGGATCGAAAATGAATTTTAGAGTATGAAGAATAATGAATCATCATATTAATAATACAAGTTTTAAAATAATTGCTGTTGTTGTTGTTGTTACTTATGGCACTTGCCATGGAAAAGCTCCCGCTGATACGATCAGCAGATTTTAAGCCTAAGATTGTCTCTTTGTTTTACAAGTAGCGCCATCTAGGATCAAGAGAACGACTTAGCTACAGATCGTAATTTAGATCTGGGACAGAGAACGATCACCTCTGGCTCACCTCTACAGTGTATTATTCTCGACATGGAGGACTTTGCGACCACGACTGATTTAACGAGCGCCAGCCGCCACACACTGGGAAAATAATTGCTATTTCCTAAATGTAATTTGCTTTCCGCTGCATACCGGTAGTCATGAGCGATGTCCCCCTCAATAGCAAAGACTTTTAATGTACTTTTCAAATAAACCAAACCATATATGTTAGTGATCTACATAACTAAGTTTAAAGGTTTTGTATCAAAATTTTACATCTTTTTCTCACTAAAATTGTATTTTTTTTACATGAAAATTCAACTAGACTGAAGTTTATCTTGCATTTTTTATCATTATTTTGATGAGTAGTTAATATCAAAATTAAGGAAATTCTTGTTTACGCGTTTAAAGACGGAGATATATTTTTTCTCTCCCTCCGGTGATATAAGAAGACCTGCTTTAGCCCCGGGGTACTTAATGACCGATCAGTCAAACATAAAAAACGGAACGGTGTCCTGTTTCCTAAAGGTCATCACTGGTACACTTTTTAAAAATCGATCAAATTATTTAATTGTTGGGATGTTTCTTCTTGGATATATAAACACAAAAACGACAGGTTATATAGAGGAAATTTAGAGTGAGATTTTTGTCCCCAAAATTGTAGATTTATGACAAATTTTGAGCCCAGTCGGAAAAAAAATATGTACAAAATATCTGTTCGGTTTTCCCCCTATTTGCACCATGAAGGAAAACACAAAATACATAATATTTTGGAAGTATTTGAGCTAGTTCAAGCTATAATTATTGTATACTGGTGTATTTTTTCTTAATTACAAACTCCTGAATTTCTTAAAAAAATAAATTATTGATCAATTTTTTTCTAATTTCTCTTCTTACTCTTAAGACCTATTCCCCTCCAAGTCTGCTATTTAGCTTTGAAATTAACAATTAAGTTTGAATCTTTGAACGTCAAAAAAATAATAATAATTAAAAAATGGCAGTATCCGTTCAGCGTAAAACGTGCATTTTTTCAATCCCTACTATTAGTTATTTCACTCTCTCCCTATATATACATATATATCTTGATCGAATTTTCAATCGTTAATAAAATACTTTTTATACATCCACTCGAATTCAAATAATTTTTTTAACTTAAAGTTTATGACTATTGATGTTACATAATGTTTTTTTAATGTTAATTAATTCATTAAATTTAGTTGATTTATGATACTTTAAATAGAGTTTTAGCAGTTTGTAACGAAGATTTAAATCACAGGCGATCGATAAAACCCAAGGATTTCAGTATTTTTCACGTGAAGCTGAAGAATTCGAATTCCTTCAATAATTTTTTGAAAAATAATCAAACAATGATTTATTAATCAATCAATATTTTTTTTGATAAATTTTTTCTTTATGTATAAGTTTTATCCAAATGATTTTCGAATGAGTTAGAAATTGTAGCTTAGTGGTTAGAATGAAAAAATTTTCTCAAAAACCAGATGGAAGAATTTTTTTGAATTGTCTCCCTAAAATCTTTGCCATCAACTGTTGGTCACTTTTACCTAACCTTAAGATTCAGTTACGTGTCGAGAAGGAGAATGGAAAATTTCACGGAAATTCGCTTTCTATTTTTCCATTTAGTATTATGATTCTATCATACGAACTTTAACACCACTTGAAAATTAAAATTTTTAAAAAAAGTAAAGTTTTCAGTGACACCGATTTCAGTTAAAGTTCTATTTTTTAATGTAATTTCATTAAAAAAGTAATTCTAAGTATATTTTAAATGATAATTTTCATTGTTTTGGATACTGAATTTATACTTTATAATGTTGCATTAATGTTATCGTCGCTATATCAACGAGAATAAATCTCAGCAATAATATAAAATGAGATTATTCACTTTGAAACATCATCATGTTCAGATAATTCGGGCTACAAATTTGGACCTCCTTTAAATGTTTGTTAAGTCATTGCTATATATGTACTACAATTATTTATTCATTAAAATTATTCATTTTAAATCTTTTATTATATATTATTTTCTAAAACTTCTTTAACTTTCATCTTTAGTTTAAAAGCTATATCCCCCCTCTCTATTATACACATTTATGGATTCAATTATTAAATCTTAATATTGGATAAACCGAACTGGAGTCGCCTCCAGCTTTTCCATCATAAATTATTCGTTGGGGTGAGAGTCACTTTTCCCCCTAATTTTTTTAAAAATAAAAGCAGTTATTGCTTCGGATTATACATTTTATATTATGAAAGGAAAGTTGTATTTTTCAACGAAAATTTTTTTCCAAACAGCGATAGCATTATGTATGTATATTTATTGAGTTATTAGCTGACCAGCAGTTTTATGGATGCATCAATAATTTTTATATCCTGAATTCTAGTGTCCTTGTCCTGCCGGTCCAACGACATAATGGTGAATCTAAACTTTTCGGTTCCTTTCCGCGGCCTGGTGCATGCCGGGAAGAAAGACAGCGGTTGCAGTTTCAGAGGAGACGGGAAAATGACTTACTCCTTGAATGTCCCTCATGCTGCTTGTGGTACGATTCACGTGGTGAGTAGGAAACCTGTTCGGTTCCATAATTTTACATTTCAGGCCTCCTTTGTCTGGAATTACAATACCAACTGAAGGATTGCTGCAAAAAGAATGTAAAAACAACCTAGGGGAGTTAGGAGTTATACGCACTCTCTTGTGTGTTTTTTTTTAAATGTTTGTTTGGTACCAAAAAGACGGGTGCAATTCACGTGGTGAGTAGGAAACATATTCAGTTCCATAATTTTACATTTTAGGCCTCCTTTGTCTGAGATTATAATAATACCAACTGAAGGGGTAGCTGCAAAAAGGATGTATCTCTAACCTAAGAGAATTTATAGTTGTATACGCTACCATATGGTTAAAAAAATATGTTTATTTGGCTAGTTCTGGTTATTCAACAAGCAATCGTTAGTTCTCGCGTTACTCAGCAGATGGAGATGCCTGTCGCATTAGTTTATTGCACTACAGATGTAGCTCCTGGATCTACCGTCACTTTTTTCTACATTCTTCCACTAAGAGTGCAAAATACAAAGATATAATGGAACTAATTCGCAAACACGTCCCACAAAATGATATACAGTTTTACGATCGATGGATTACAGCCCGACTTGACAGAGCAAATGTGATGATTAATATATATATATATATATATATAT
>JAOUZG010016315.1:1019950-1062051 GCA_026289955.1 Argiope argentata | reverse complement strand
AAAATTCCAATTAATTGGATAACGATAATTAAAATCAAATTTATCTCTTATGCAGATCATATTTTCCTTCTCTTCAAGCACTTCATGAACTTCTTGGTGGAATAATTTTGTTATTTTATTTCTTCCCTTAATATCATAGATTCATTTTACACTTCTTGAAACATGAGTGTATTTATTGTTAAAATATTCAAAGCTGTTTTGAATAATTTTATCGTTTGCAATGTAAATTATTTACATATCAATCTAGAATACAGTTTTACTTTCTTTCATTGAAGATAAATTCGATTTAAACCTACAGATTTTTTTTCTCATCCAAATTAATATTAATTTTTAGATTTGTTTGTCTAAAATTTGCTTTTGTGGTTATTCAGATCTTTGTTTTCAGAATCTAAATAAGGATTTTATTAAAAATCAAAATACTTGCAAATTATCAATACATTACTTTTTTTGGTTTTCATTTGGACAATACAAAGGGGGGAAAATAAATGCAAATTAATGATTTCTGTGAAATAATTACATTTTATCAATATTTTAATGTGTGATAACTGAAAATAAATTGATTATAATGATTCACTGTATCTTCATAATATATGTATATTTTATAAAATACATCTTGTGGAAACATTTAACATTCCACATTTTATATGATACAAAAATAAAATTAATTTAAATTTTATTAATTAATTTATTAATTACTTTACATTTTATTGTTAAAAAAAGAGACAAGTGCATTTTTTATATAAAAATTTTCTCTCATATGAGAAAGGAAATAAATCTAAAATGACATTCAATTGATTGCTTTTTTTTTATACAGAGTCCTGTAAATATAGATATTCTTAAAAATGCAGCATCTTGAGAAATGATGGAATTTAAATTTTTTGTATTTATACAAATATTAATTCTAAAAAATAATTACACAAGTAAACATTAAAATAATATTTAAAAAAATGAATAATCATAGTTTTAAATTTAAAGAACCCTTCATTCTACAACTTGAAATTTTATATATATATATATATATATATATATATATATATATATATATATATAAAGAGTTGCTGCAATTTAGGACTTTTAATTATGGTTATATTCTATATTCTTAATAAATATTGTTGCAAAAAATTATCAAATCAAATAAGGAATTATTTTCAAACAAATATTAACAAAATTGTTTTAAGAAATTTATATTTTTTAATAAAAAATGATTATTTTTTTACAAAAAATGATTAACAATAGAAATAAATACCAAAATCAAAGAAACTCAAATGAAAGAATATAAACATTATTAATATTTCAACCACAAAAATTTTTACCAGAAAAAAAATTATAGAATAACCAGAGTGTTATAATAGTGTTATAGAATAACCAGAAAAACTCCTAATGTTCAGAAACATAAGGATTTTCTTTGGACATTGGTTCTGTTTTCAACAGTTTATGTTATTAATAATGTGTATGGGAGCAGTTTTCTTTTATTTGCTTGAGCACTGTTATTATCTCAAAATTGAAAGTCTTTTAAAATATTGAAATTTTCTACTATAAATGCATTTACTCTCTTTAACAATATTCATACATCTTTCAGAATTATATCTATTTTTTAAATATTTTCTTAAACAGAGTTACATTCAAGTTTTTTTGTTTGTTTGTTTATTTTTAGCTGCCATTATTTTATCAACAAATTAAGATCTACAAGCATATCTGTCACTAATACTATAACGAATACATGTTATTCAGATACTATATTAATTTTTCATGATATTAGACTTTAGATTTAAAATTCCCGATTTCTGAAAACTACTTAATTTAGCATGTGAAAGATATACGTGTTTTTTGTGTGTATGTGCAATGGATGATACTCTAAATCAGTGCTGAATGTAGCATTTCAAAAATATCCCCATTATTGAAAAAATAAATTATGATTTGTTGAGAAATGCCAAAATACTTAAGATTGATACTATGTTGGCTATAATAAACCACAATACTCTCTATTGAAATAACTTTAATATTGCTATATTTTACTGTTTTTTTAATGGAAGGGAAAGGGTGAATATTTATCATATAACTGAAAATTAGCGAGATAGCTGAAAATTCCTCATATCTGGAAAAGTTTTTATAATTCAGTATGTTAAGAGAAGTTATTTAAATCTATTATTGCCATAAACAAATAAAAATGCAATATATCGAAAAATATAGTATTATCTTGAACAATATATCATAAAATTTGCATTCCATCCAGTGCCAATTACGAGATTATAGGTAAAATGACAAAATTTTGCGAAAGTAAATAAATAAACAGTGTAGGGAGTAAATTCATTGATTATTCATAGTATTTTCATAATGCTATTCCATTTCAATCTGATTATTGACAAGCATGTGTGAAATTACAGAATTAATAGAAGTTTGATACTATGCTTGAGTTCTAATTATTCCAGAGAAGAAAAATTTAAAAAGTGCTAGAGCATCTAATTCCATTTTTTAAACATAAATTTACAATGAGTTCAGTAGAGACATCCAGAAGTATTATTGAATTTATAAGATTAAAAGTAAAGCCTTTAAAAAAAATTAAAAACAATTTAATTAAAAAATATAGCAAAATTTTATTATGAAATAGCTAGAAAACTAAATACAGTAAAAGATTTAACAATTTAAACAAATATAATTAACCTTGTTTAAAGTCTTTATATTTACAAAAATAATTTTTAGAACTTTTCAAAAATACACTGGCCTAGAACAAGAGCATAGAAGCTCATAATGCTTTTTACTTTCTTTGAAGAATGAGAATAAAACAAAATAATGATATTCAAGAGCTCAGAAGGCTAAAATTTTAATGTTTAGACTGAGTTGTTCTCGAAATAAAGTAGAGTAATTCTCATTCTAGACTATTTGTCCCAAATTTGTATCAAGATTGTCCCCATTTTTCAAATTAGTAAATATATTAAATTTAAAATATAAATATTATTAGATTTCATCCTTAAAAAGTTTGCTTCTGAATGATTAGCTACCTTAACTTTTACAAATATTGAAGATAATCAATGTGGATGAATCAATTTAATCTACAAGTATAAAGAATGATAAGAAAAGTCAATACTGGCTTCTTTAAGTCTTAGTGCTTGAAGAAGAACCTTTAAACAACAAACTATTTTAAAATTTCTGAATAGGCTTATCAAAGAACATCAAAACTAGTAAAACATAAACTAATTCTTTGATTAAAATTAAAAATAAATGCATGTTTTGGAAGGTGGCGTAAACAGGAATATAATCTTACTTAAGAGAAGTAAAAAAAAATAATATCCTTTTAACAAATGCAAATTATAAAAGAAATTTTTATAAAACTAATTTATTACTCAGAATATATGTAACAAAAATAAAGAAACATTAGTTATAGCTAGTTAATTATAAAGAGGGCAATCAATTTCATTATTCATTTCTACATAAACAGTTTTCAGTTGGCTAAAATCGTTAATGGCTGCTTGTCCATTTTCTCTACCATATCCAGACAATTTATACCCTCCAAATGGAACTTCTGGGGGAAAGATATTGTAATTATTTATCCACACAATGCCTGCTTGCAATGAATTTGCAACACGATGTCCTCTTTGAATGTCTCTGGAACAAAAATAAAGATACACTTCATTCATGTAGTAAAAAATTGTAACAAACACATTTAAAATGTTCAGAGTTGTAAAGAATGCATACTTCAAAATATTGTTAAAAAAAAGATCAAAACGTATTTAAAATTTTCATATCCAAAACCAATTGGAAAAAAACCCTTAGCTTAAACATTTGAAAGTATCTAATTCCAAAGATTAAATTTTTTTTGCAATAATTAATGAAATTACAATATATTACAGTTAGAAATATTTTTTACATTTTATATTTAATTTGCATGGATTAATTTTCTACATCTTTGACTGGAGATTACGAACAGAAATAAAGTTTGATACTTTAATCAGTATTATATAAAATCATAAAAAAATATCCAATAAATTTGGAAAAATTATTTCTCAATATCTAAATAGTTCATTAAAATAGAAGAAAAAATTATAAACATTTCATTTTTTTTTCGTTTACACTTCATTAATTTTTTGAAGCAAAAAAAATCAATCCAAAGCTTATCTATAACTATATATTTCAAAAAAAAAAATATTTTCCTTTAAAATCACTTGAAACTTCCACGTACAATTCACAGAAACAGTTTGGATGATTGAGAGAAAAAACATAAAAATTGAAACTATAACAATGTAATTTAATTCTTAATTGTAATTTTTAGTATATTATTTTTAGTGAAACTGTCTCTGCTTTTAAAGGTGCAAAGGAGTTTTTAATATTGTAATTTAAATATTGATATTTTTTTTGCATATCTTGTTTTTGCAGAAGTATAAAGTAAATATAAGCTAATTTAAAAGAAAGGAATAATTATTGAGATCTAAACTTTTGAATATTAACTAATAGAACATATATAGTTGAAATATATGTTTACATTTATTTTAACAGTTTTAATGTATACAAATTTGTTTCTAGATAAAGATAAACCCATAACTTACTTGGTTATAACACCAGCAGCTAAGCCATAGGGTAAAGCATTTGCTTTTGCAATGGCTTCATCCTCATTTTCAAATGGCAGCACAGAAACCACGGGTCCAAATACTTCTGTTTTAACTACTGTCATGTCATCAGTACAATTGGTAAGAACACAAGGGGAAATGAAGAAACCCTTAAGATCCACTTTTTCTGGAACAATTTTTTTACCTCCATATGCAACAGTTGCACCCTTTAAAATGATAAAGAGATATAATAACCAATAAGTGACATAAATAATCCATACATCTATTAAATTTTGAATAATTCGAAATGCTTTTGATTATCTTGAATAAAATAAAATTTTAGTTTAAAATCAATATTCCTAAAAAGGTGCGATTGATAAGACTTTTATGTATATGAATAAACTTATTCACATATAAGAATTTCATTGTAGAACCATTAAGTGCTTTAAACATTAACTGTAATTTAGACTTGATTAAAAATGTCAGTTTCAATCTCATTTTTAGAAGAAATATTTATACTTATGAGCCAAAGGAATTATTTTTTAACAAGTAAGAAAAAATTAATCAAATTTACACATTTATCATTAAAGGTTCAACCCATGTTTTAAAAACATTTAAAACAAAACTATTTAATTGAATTTTTTAATAAAAAATTCATTAAAATAATCCTTAAAAATATATAAAAGGCATCTTTAATAATAACATATTGGTTTCAAAAATAAACAAATGACACAAATTTTAATTCAAAATTCAAATGGGTTTTATTGGATACCTCTAATTTCAAGAAACATAAATAAAATAGATATTATATAAAAAATTTATTTTAAAAATGTATATCTTAAGCCATGTTTAAAACAATGGCATTTTTTTTATGAGCTATAATTTTTAAGATTTGAAAAACCATGATTCTAAAATTTAAAATTACAGAAATAATAAGGGAAAATCCTATAATCAAATTTAGAATATTAGTAACTACCATAATAATAATTTTAAAAAATCCGCCTGTACCTCTTTTCTAGCCATATTAATAAAGTCCATTATTTTTTCTCCGTGTTTTTCATTAATTACAGCTCCAACTTTAGTATCTTCCTCAAATGGATCCCCAATTTTCAATTTCTTTGTAGCATTTACCAAGCTATCTATAAACTGATTTAAAATGGGTTTTTGTACGTAAACTCTTGTGCAGTTGGAACAAACCTACCAAATAATAAAATGATTAATTCACTATAGCAATAATATTATATATATATAAACACTAATCTCAAAAATTGAAAAGAAAATTATAATAATAAGAAAATAATCCAAAAAAAACCTATTAAATTATTGTAAAAAGATATTTTTAATTGGAATAGCTTTGAATTTTACAGAAAATTAATCATTCTTGTAATCTTATTTATATATACATTCTTTTAAATACATCATATGTTATATCGGATTAAAAAATTCTCAAATTATACCAAAGTTTCATCCAAAAGTTGCAAAGGATCAAGTAAAATTTTAGAATAAGGAATAAAAAAAATAATAATAAAATATTTTACATCAAAATAATAATTCCAAATATTAAAATCAAAATAATTAATGAAAATTAAGAATTGTTGGATCTTTGAAAGAAATCACATAAAAGAAAATTTTATGCCACAAAAGGCACAATTAATCCCATCTATTGACAATCTATTGAAAAGAAATAAATTAAGACAGAAGCTTTTATTTGCAGAAATATGAAACATGGAATTTTTTACAGGGAGAAACAGAAAAAAGAAGAAATATTTCGACATGCATATATATATATTTCAAACCTATAGAAGTAATAGCGGTACAATAACAGATATGGTTTGTAATTAAGATACTTAAGCTTTAATGTTTTTTAGGAATTTTAACTATATTCTTTTTTTATAAGCTTTGTAAAACTTCAATATATAAGACAACTATGGTTCTCATTGTGGTTTTGATGGCAACTGTGATAATCATAAAAACATATATTTATTTTCTGAAATTCAATTTAAATATTAGATCTAAAAACTGATACAGTATAAATTCAAAGTAACATTAGTTCTAATACAATATGAATTGCTAATAACAGATTTTAAAGATAATTCACCATTGAATCAAAATCCTATAAATAAGTTGAAAGTTACTATTAATACAGAAAATAAATAAATAAATAAAAATTAAAGAAAAACATAACTAACCTCACCTTGGGTAAGGAAGTTTCCCAATAATGTAGCTTTAACAGCATTAACAATATCACAATCAGAAAATACAATGAGTGCAGATTTTCCTCCAAGTTCCATTGTAACTTTTTTCATAGTATCAGCACAAGATTTAATAATTTTCTTTCCAGTTTGGACACTGCCAGTAAATGTCACTTTCGAGATACCAGGATGTTGGCAAATGAATTCTCCAGTTTCAAAACTACCCTGGAAGAAAAATTTTTTACATTTAACATTCAAAAGATATTTATTTTGTAAATCCATGGATCCCCATTAAAACTTTAAAATCAATAAGTATTGAATTTAAGATTATAAACTTTTATCTAAAATTGAAATACAAAAATATCAACTTTGTTCAGCCATCAAATACAATTAAAATTCAATTTCATCATAAAGCCAAGAATATAAATAGATAGCTTAAGGAAATCAAGATTAACATTAGACATCTTATTTGAAATGCAAAACAGTAGTAATGTTCTTTCTTTACATTGGAAAAATCCTAAAAACAATGCAGACAATGCTATAGAAACTGAACACCTTTGATTAATTTGCTTTGTTAGGTAATAATCATGGCTTCAAAAACAAAATAATGATGGTAATAACAAGGTATACCCACCCTTAGTCCTTTTTATAAATGTGTAACTATATATCTTAATTTAATTTAAATTCTTATTAATTTCCCAATTTTTATGTTAAATTAGTCTATACTATTTATTATTCCAAAACTTTTTTTGGGGACAAAAAAAGTTTATAACAAAACATTTTTTATATTTTGATTCCAAATCCACATATTTTTTTAAAAAAAAGTTTAATAATCTTAAATACTAGTTCTCAAAAACTGTTGAGGCTCTGGTTCTTTCATCACAAACCAAAGGACAAAAATCTCTAATGCCTACAGCATTTTTTGTAAAGATTCCCAAGGTTTCCTTTCTAAGTTCACACCTGTCAAATAAATCTCTAAAAGAATCTTAGTAAAATCACTAAGGGAAAAACATCTTTTAATTTACTCATTGCTTCTCCCCAGGTACAAATTATGTCCTCCAGTGGAAGAATAAACTAAAGTTCATTACACATTCATCTACTATTTGGCCATGCATCAACAAAATTATGTTATACAAACACACATAAAGGCAACAAGTCAAATGCATATGAACAGTGCTACTAGCGATGGGAAAATGCAAATTTTAATTGATTAGTGAAAATTCTAATCTAGAGAGATAAATATAGATTCCTACCTTCTAATTTAATAATAAAAAAAAACCTCAATAGAAGTCCAAGTCAGTGTGTGTGAGTGTATGTTAGTGTGTGCATGTATGCATGTGTTTTGACCATGATAAACTTTAAATGATTTTAAAGGAGCTGTCTGATGTTATAAAAATAGCAATTAAACTTAAAATGAGTTTTATAAAAAAAAGTTAATAGTTATTGAATTTTAAGAGCTATTACTTTATAAGGAAATCCATGGCAATTGTTTTCAAAGATTAAAAGCATTTACTTCATCATAGATATTCACCCTCAACAATATTTAATTTTTCAAATAAATATTTCAAAACTTTCTCTCTCTCTCTCTCTCTCTCTTTTTGAGGTGAAGAAATCAAAATTTAAGAAAATATATACAATAAAGAGAAATTATATGGCCACTGTTCTAAAATGTCAAGTTAATTGTGAGATGTAAAATACAAAAACATACATTTAAAATCTGATTAGAAGAATTTAAAAATTCTAAAATTAATTTACCTGTACAATATTCACAACACCTGGAGGCAAGCCAGATTCAGATAAAATTTCTGCTAAAAGGACTGAAGTAATAGGTGTAAGTTCAGATGGTTTATAAATAAATGCATTTCCACAAACTAATGCAGGAGCGACTTTCCAAGACATCACTTGAAATGGATAGTTCCATGCTCCAATGCCAGCTACAACACCAAGAGGCTCTCGTTGAACCATTGCAAAGTTACCATCAGATAGCATGTGATGCGTACCTAAATTTGAATAACATGAGAAAATGAATCGTACAGGATAAGCCAGTTAAATATTCTATGCTGAAGAGAGTTTATAAAATAATAAATTGTATTTTTATAGTAAAGTAAATTTTACTGTAGTTGAGATATTATAATTAAATGTTCAAGTTAAAATCAGAGTTCCATTTTTTTTTGAACGGAGAATGAAATTAAATTAAAAATATATAATTTTAGATTTACTTTAAAAATATCTATGAACGATTGAATAGAAAATTTAAAAATCTTGGAAACAATTTCAAACTATATTTTAGAATTGAACCTGAATTAGGCTGAGCTTTGATAGCTTACAGCTTATTATTTGCAGAAAATTATAATTACTTTAACTAAAAATAATCACCGAGTTTGAATTTGATTTATTCCAAAAAGTATTTAAAATCTGGAAATAAATAAGATCTCCCCCCCCAAAAAGAAACATCTTTTTATTCAAATAACTGTAAATAATTGAAATATTTTTTTACTGTAACTTACATAATTTTATGACTGCCAATTATCTCCTGACATATCCTAGAACAAGCTACTTTCTATGTTTTGAAAAGTTTGGTTAAAAAAGTTATGTAGCTCATTAATCATAGGCAACCACAATGTTCCAGAAAGCAATTTCAAAAATAGAAATATCAAATAAGATATTTTGGAGGCCCTTGAAATCAATAAAAAAAAATGCTAAATTGTCTGTTACATGTGAAACAATCTAGAGCATATTGATAAATTAAACCTCATCTTTCAAGTTGCTACAATATGGTATAGTGAATTTTTGTTCTATCTGGTGACTTATAGGATTAAGTAAAAGTTTGGAAATAAAAAAAAAAAAATCCTTTCCTTTTTTCCCTCAATTAGTATTTAAAAAAAGTAACTAATATTTCAAAAGTTTCATTATTTTAAAACTTATTGATTATAATGTAATAATTATTAAAATGATAACTAATAGTTCAAATTTCAAACTCAATTTTTTCTTTAAAAAATATTTACACAATTATGGCTGATTTTGATAGTTAATTTAGTTTTATCTTTTATTACACTTTAACAAGATGACAGTAATTTATAATATAAACTTATTTTTTAATTAAATGTTTTCTATAAATAAGTTACAAAATAAGAAAGAATAGAGGAATTTGTGTGATAATGCTGAAGGTAAGACAAGTTTGACATTTATTCCTCAAATGAATGTAAATGAAGAGAAGACAACTAAAATACCTGAAAATCTAAGAATTGCTACAGCAACTTGGGGTTTGCCCCCCCCCAATCATGGTGAAAGTTATTTATATAATATTATATGACTCAATAATAACTATCTTATGACTCAGCATCTTGGTTTACTGACTTCCCTAAAGAGAATATAAAACTTTCACAAATTCAGCATCTGTCTCTGTTAATAATAACTAAGGCTTAGAAAACTAAATTAACATTGGATCCACAAATATTAAGCAGATGTTCTCCAATTGATATCCAATTAAGGATATAGACTGAAATGATAAAAATATACAAAATATAAATAATGCAACAAATTTTCACATATGGAAAAAAAATTACATCTCTGCACTCTGAAGTTATATTTCAGTAAAAGTAGAAAAAGGAAATTGTATACATATATAAATAGTTCCAAAATGGATACTAAACAGGGAAAGGTAGTGTCATTTTGTATTTTTGAAATAAAATAGAACAACAAAATAGGACATACAGTTTAACTAACTATGGTGCTATTTTCATGGAAGAAGTAAAAGCAATTGGACAAGCACTTAATAATATCATGGTTGTTACAAATTCTCACATAGCAAAGAAATTTCATAGCTATATTAAGGGATGAAAAAAAACCATGATATTCAACCGCCAAGATCTTAAATGGCCCATTAAAAAAAGCAAGTATTGTATGACTAAAAATCTGAGAATAAGGGAAGTTACTATTAGTAAAAAGTATAAGCTAAGACTTTTTGATAGATTATTTGCAAATTCAAAATTAAGTTTATATTTAAAAACACATTGAAATTATAAAACTGACCACTAATGGTAGCTGCAATTCCACCAAAATATTCAAACACATCTGCACAGCCAGCAATATCTACTCTAGCTTCCCAAATTGGCTTTCCAGTATCTATTACTTCACAGTAAGCAAGATTTTCTTGCTTTTCCTGAAATGCAAAAGCAAATAACTATGTGGGGGAAAATGTAAAAACATTTGAAAAAGGTATCAAAAATAATAATTATATGATAATTTAAATTATTTGATATGGGAAAAAGGGGGAAAATTAACTGATTTAGATATCTAAATGGATACTGGTAATTAATAGCAAAAGGAATATAAATGAAACAGATTTTAAAGGTAATAAAAAACAAGGAACAGTTAATAATACTAGCTCTAGAAATCAAAAAAAGATATATCACACAATAGATGCAGAAAATATGATTTCAGCTGAAACTAAAGTGAATCCGAATAATACAATTCTGTAAAATCTTTATTGATACTTATCTATTTTAATTTGATTGTTTCTTGTTCTTGTATAAAATTTTTCATTGGATATGTTTTGGTTTATTTATTTTGTCATGAGCAGATATAGGAATAAAAATAGGAGTTGGAATACAGAAGAAAAATAATAAATAAATAAAAAGGTTCAGTTCAGCTAAAAAGTCACAAGTAGTCAGATCTAACTAGAATAAAAGTGAAGTAAAAAGTTTCATCTGCTTGCTTTTGAAGAGGAGAAAAAACAATCTAATAAAAGTTAGCATAGTTTGTTTTGAACATAGATTTCTACTGCACTAAACACCAAATTGTTGTTCACAATAAATCTCAAATCAATACTCTGTAGAACAAATATTTGCTATTTATAAAATGTATTATAATCATTTCAGGACTATAGGAACTGAATGATTATAATACATTTTATAAATAGCAAATGGAACTTGATAATGTCCAAAAATATGGATTTATCAGAAAGTACATTATCAGCAAATAAACACAATTAAAACAGCAAATTCCTAAGATTCTTAAACAACAGAAATCATATTCTTTTAAGATTTATATAAAGAACAGGACTATAATTTTTTAAAACAAAATTTATATTAGTACAAATTTTTTAAAACATGGCTTCAAAATGAAAAAAAAAAAAAAAAAAAGGTTAAATTTTACAGAGTTAATTTCTGGCTACCTGATTTAGACATTTAAAATCATACCCTAATTTTATGAGCAGCCTTTAATAATACTTGACCTCTTTCACGAGGACATTTTTTGGACCATATAATAAAGGCTTCTTTACAGCTTTTCACTGCTTGATTTACATCTTCTTCACTAGAGCAAGGCAGATTGAATAAGAATTCTCCTAAAAATATAAGTATAACTAATGTTAGAATATATTTTATATTATTCTCAATTCAGAATAATGAAATTATATTACAGTTTCTTTAAAAATAATTGATGTGAGCAATATATTTATCAATTATAATGGAATTAAAATTAAAAGTTAACTTTTTTCAAATCTAAAAACTGCCACTAATTTGCTAAATCAGTAATTTTAATTCAAATATTCTTTTATAATTAAATTGACAGTTTTGTTTGATAATCTGATAAATACTCAAATTTATTTTAAAATTCATTAAGGATTTTTTAATTAATATATCAGACAATCATTAATAAGATTTTATATTATTTAATTTCAATAATAGCTTAATTACATTAATTTGAATAAAACATGCTTCCTTTCCAAACAATTTTTTATATATAAAGTGGTACTTTTCATAACTTTGATTTACAATAAAATTAAGTATTCTATATAGTTTTAAAACATTTTCCTGAGGCCATTTATTTCAAAATTCTCATTATTAAATAGGGTACTTTTCAACAAGTAAAAAATTACCAAATAATGTAGAATTTCCCAAAATGAAATTTAGCAAAAAATTGCCGTATAATGTAGAATTTTGTTGCTAATTTTATTGCTTTGCTTGGTGACTCAGCTTGCATTTTTTTCACAATTGGCGACATTTGCGCCTGGCTAACTGAGAAGTATCTTAAATAGTTTAGACATCCAAACATCTAGTAGAGTTTATATACTTTTGTTTTTACAAAATATAAGTTTATGATAACAATTTTTAGCTTTTTTTTTGTTGTTAATATTACTTTTTTTAAAGGTAATCTGCCTGCAACTTGTTTATCTTTAGCATAGATTTTTTAACAAATAAAAAAAATGAAAAAATTGTTAAAATGTTTTCAATAAATTAATTAAACAACCAATTACTAAAAATTTTTCAAATGCTTTAAAGTTTTGGAAATAAAATTTAAAGCTAAACTGTTATACGGTTTGGATTCCAACAGTATAAAAAGTATTTATGAACTTTCATTACAGTACAGAAAATGATATCAACTTAAATTCTTTACAAATTGATTAAGCTTTACTTTTATATACATGAACATCCTGTATTTTTTTTTTTTCCTATTTATAGGATATTTCCTTATCCCCTAAACAATATAAATTCCTTCAAAGTCGGGAAAGAAATTTGCACTGAAGATATATACATTGAAAATAAGATAAAATAATAGAATACAATACAATAAACAAGGGCAAAATTTTTTTTTCAAGAGATTACTTTACATCTCATATTACCTGTCGCAGGATTTGAATTTGCAATAGCACGTAAGGGCTTAAGAGGATGATGTCTTTTTCCATTTAAATAGTTGAAAGGCTCTTTCAGTTCCATTGAATAAAATCGTTTAATGTTCTGTAACACAGTACTGGAAAATCTTATAGAAACTTTATTCATAGTCAAAATAAAAATTGCTGCTAATCAGATTTGCTGAAAAAAATATATCATAGATTATTATTTAACAAATTAACATACTACATACAGAAAGCATTATTAATTGAAAGAATTCAAAATGAGCCTGGTAAAAATAAAATATTAATTACCCAAACTGAAACTGATAATTTTTAAAGAATAGTAAAGATGAAACATAATTTTATAAAAACCATGAAATTTTAATCATATATTAAAACCAACACATTTTAATTCCTAGAGCGAAAATTTTCATCATAAAGTAACTTAATTTTGACATTGACATGTAAAAAATATCGTATTAGTAAATAATTAGGACTGAGAGTTATATCAATAACATATTTTATTCAGATACTACTCTATACTATAATAAAGACTTAACAAATGATTTATCCAATTTAACAACAATTAATTCATTTTTTAATGCCGACATTTTACATAAAATTTCAAATATCATTAGCATGATTATTTTAATCATATGTACTTTTTCAGCAAATTCATAAACAAAATTTAAAAAAGGAATAATTATGTAAAACATTGCCGAAATATTAACATTTGCAACAACAAACAAAATGGTCTTCAGATTCTTAAAATGCCATTAATATAATATTTCTTAATGCTCTTTTTAATACAATAAAATTTCAAATGATTCTTGATTTAGTATAGTATTACAATGAGTTTGAGAAGTTTTCGAATATTTAGAATTAATGCATCAATAAATAATGAAACAAAGAATACATTTGCAGTTGCGATGCGAAAATTCGATTTGAATTAGAATCTGAAAAAATTATATTTATAAGAATTTGATTCCCAAGATAAGTATACGAATCCAGAAAATATATAGGGAGATATTCGATTAATTAAAAAATTTAGCTTTAGAAAACTGATAACAATGTGTAAACAATTTCCACATAAATATCTGAATGCAGCTTACCCATTTTAATCATTTGCACCCTCTTATCGTCTCTTACATGTGACATTGTTTACATACGGCGGTGATAAGAAATAAAGTAGAAGTAACTATTTTAGTTCTGCAATCTATTTAAATGCAAGTTTTGAAGTTTCATTTTCAAGGTATTATAGTTAGATATAGAGAAAATCGGGGTTTGAAATACAAAAATGAAGCAAAAATGTTGAAAAATTAATCAAAGTATTCTCTCAATTACTTTCCCTTTCAATACCGCAATATACCACGATTTAAGTTAGTCTTTGTATTTTCGGTTTTGGCCGCCTGCCTCAGCCTCTAACCATCGAATATTGATCAAGTCGATCCAATTTTTAAATCGTATATAACTTGTCTTAATTTTGGAGTAAAAGCTTTCACTAAAATTTATTCTTCATACTTGTTGTATCTTTGCTTCATTGACTTTATTTACTTCAAACCTCTCTTGTTTAAAATTTTAAACAAATACAATTTCTAATGATTAAAATATATCTATACGGATTATTTCGTTCTCGAATCTTATACTCACTTAATTAATGAGTTCCATTAAACAGATTACATCGAAACTCCATGGAAACTTTCATATTCCATTATTTCAAAATATCGCCAAAAATATCTCCATACTTTTATTCGATAGTCTGAATCTGGTTTAAAAATTCTTTCTGTGGTTGTCTGAAAGATACCAACTACTACAAGACTTACATTATTAGTTCATTCCACACGTATAAAAAATGTATCAGTGATAATTCCATGTTGTTTAAAATGATTCTCTATTAAATCTTATAGCCTTCATCATGCAATAGTGTACTGTTTCATATGCATAGTATTAGAGAAATTCTACTATAAGCAGGAATAAAGCATTTCTGAGATTTTAAAAAAAGGAAATTTAGAAGGTGCTCTTAAGGAAATATAGAGAATGTATGGAAAGGACAACTTTTATTTTTTTAAATTTATATTTGTTTATCTTCGGTCTGATTTTGCCTCAGATTTCCTTTTTCGGCCTTTTTGGTGATTCTTTTGATTGAGAGTTCATTTTGTTAAAATAATAGTGATGATTTTGCTTGGATTTTTTACCCATTTGTAATGTTTTTTCTTCGTTGTTTCTACAAAGGTGAAATTTAACCATTTTCACTGGTTGCATTCATTTCACATTTATTTGTATGCCCTTTATTTGTGTAATCAGATTCTTGGATTTTTTTTTAATAATTTTATATTGGTGGAGAGGGATGATATCTGTTTAAGTATAGTTCATGCTATCGCTTTCCTTTTTCCTTGCATATCTATATGTGGCAGTGTTTTAAATATTTATCGTTTGCTATGTTTGATATAATATATTATGCTTTCAAATAGATGTGTCCATCGTGTGGACAATATAAGTTTTTTTTCTTTTTTTCGTGAGTATTTAAAAAATTTTAATGTTAAGATTTCAATTTATATCCTTTGACACGAGTGTGGGTTTGTTTATTTATTAACTTATTTATATTAATGTTCAAAAGTAAAGCATAATTTCTAAATATCGGAATAGTGAAGGATCTCATATTGGAGTGGCGGGAAACACGATATATTGAATGTAAAAGAGTTGTAATGTAAAACCAAAGGAAGAGCTTTCCTTAAAATTTTCTCACCTAAATTTCATATTAAAATCTTATTCCTGTCTCCCCTGCATAAAATTATAATTATAGTCCCCCCAACCCCATGGAATAAGGTCGTAAATATTTTACATAGCACTAACAAGCATTAGTTTTCGAAAAAAAATCTCTTTGGCAGAAATCGAACACCATTTGGCTGAATCTATCGCGTACATTTCGAACGCTATTTTGTCGGTTGCAATTGTAAACACGAAATAACATACCGAATTTCATTGGTTTATTACCCGGTTATGAGGTATTGCATTCATATTCATGTGAAAATACGATGATAAAAGATATATATATATATATTTGATGCGAAATTTGGGTATCATATTTCATTCACTTAGCTATTTGTGTTTTTGAAACTATTGAATTCACTTATTATAGAGCAGCACACCAGACCATTCGTTCAAAATTTGATCGAAATTTGCGATTTTAATCGTAAGTTCAAGCGCCAAATTTTAACCATTTGGTTCAAAACATTTTGAGTTATCGTTTTTGCATACAGATTGACTAATTGACAGCCAATCAAACTGTAAGGTTAAGATTTTATTTTTCGAACCCAGTGAAGTCTGAAATGCCAAGATAATCAAAATATCGAAACTTCGAATTTTTTGACCATAACAATACTCTCCCATACTTCGTATACGTAAAAGTAATAAAAATGCAAAAAAAGAAAGAACGAATGAATGATTTATATTATTTAGTTTGATAAAAAAATAACTATGCATGATAGGAGTCTAGGTACTTTCTTGAATTGAAATAGATCTTCACTAAAATTTATTTATAAACAATTGAATCATTTTATTTGAAATCTCATATTTTCAAGTTCTTCTAAAAAGTGTTTTTAATTTATTTTTTCTACGTTGGACCAGGTTAGCTCTGTGCGTATACTGTTGATTTCTTCATATGGCGATATCAATGGGAATGATATTGCCTATCGACTTGCTGTAGAAGGTACTTACATTCCTACATTTTATTCCACTGATTTAAGAGTTTCAGAGGGGTTTTTTTTTGTTATTTTCGGCTGAGATAAATGCAGCTTGGAGGGTTCCACCTAAACATGACTGGTATGCCCGTGAGTATCCTGGACTCTTCCTGCACAGCATTTTCTCGAGACTTCCCCAGTCTAGACTAAGAATTGGCCATGTTATAAGTTTGACCTTCATTGGAAGAAAGAAAAGTCATGCACATTGCCACTGTTCGGCTATCGCTTCCCTTTTTCACATAATCGTATGTATTGATGCCTCTAAGAGGCAGCTGATGGACGATAATGGGGCTGTTTTTTCTCTTTTAGTGAGACATAATCTCTTGGACTTGATTTAGATGGCCAAAGGGAATATCAACAACAAAGACATTTTATTTTTAACGAATCTTAGAAAAGAAAAGCTTTCATATAGATGTCAAAAGTTGAAAATGAAATCGGATGTTCTTTTAAATTAACCGAAAGCGGAATACTGGGAAGGAATTTTAGGGAATTAGAAGTGAAGAAAGTCTATCATTTACCCCCCCCCCCCTTTCTTTGTATAAATGATTATACAATTCTACTCGACATAAACCTGCTGATACGATATCTTATTGTAAAACTGGTAAGAATCCGAATTCCTGAGTAGCATGAACATCTTTCAGGTTCAACATATGTGATGATGGCAATCTAAATGGACCAAAGACCCCAACAATTATATAATTGTTATAGAATAGTAAACACCCCCTTTTTTTCTATTCATCATGTTACCAAAGATTTATATGTACCAGAATCTCTCCGTTGGTCGGCTGATTAAAAATAATTACTGATTAGTTTATTAAGGCTTCTGTTCTTGATAAACATAATCAGGAGTTCTTAAAAATATTGATCGTTCATACATTTTTTGAAATTTCCGAAAAGGCATTTCACATTATTTCTTTCAAAGAGGGCACTGACAAACGAACAAAAAAGATATAAATTAGAAATTGAATTCATTGCAGTTTTTGAGAATCTTTTACCATTTAGATTAAGCAACATTTTTGGGAAATTTAAAAAGAGTCAACACCAAGTACTCAGCACTGACGTGTTTGTCTCTATTTTTTTTAAAGTATTATCAAAACTTTCATACTTCCAACTCTGCATATAAATTCGTCTGAAATGTTATTTTTGAAATGATAAGTAAAGTTTTGAAAAATGCTAAAAATAACATATCAACTTTTACCACAATTCTACCGTCATTTCGAAGATAATGCATAGCTCAATTAAGAGCTGAAAAATAATTTCATTTGGAATTATGACTTTATTTCAAGCGATAGGTTTTGCAAGTTTGTACGGCAAGTTTGTACTACACAAGAGTTTTTCATTCTAGCTAATATTAAAGATAAAATAGCAGTTTTAGCGCGCTATGGAAATTAAGAAGGGCAAGCAAGAGCAATCTCTAAATTTGCCCATCGAAAACCTGTTTCGGATAATCGAAATGGATAGCGATCACTTTCACGCAAGAGAGAAAATACCATTTGAAATATTTGCTTCTCGAAATCGAACCAATAATTTTCGACCGTATCAATGTCATCGCTGGCTCAGAAAATCAGGTATCATTCTTCTTTTGAATCCAGATTTTCAATGCACAACAAACGCTATATATGATCATCGAAGAAATACTCAAAGATCCATTAGGACTTGATTGTACTAAATATTTTTTATTTAGTACAATTATTTGTGCTAAATTATTTAGCACAAATGATTCTAATCCATTTAGTATCCATTTGTGTTAATTTCTGACAGCTATTAACTTATCAGTACCTTTTTCAAAATTAAATTTCAGTACCTTTCCTTTTGTACTTATTTTTAGTTTAAGATTTGAAAGAATTCATTTAACTCTTTCCAATATGCTGTTTTAATCCTTGAAATTTTTATGACTAAATATCTAATGCTTGGTATAGTTTTATTTTTAAGCCATTGAATTAGGGAAGGATATTTCCAAAGCATGTTCATCCATTCTGTGGGCCATATTATCAAACAATTTTGGATACTTCAGATATTTACTTAAAAAAGAGATTTTTGACACATGAACCAGAAAAATCCATTTGAAAAATAGAGGCTGATTTTTACAACACACACGAACGCATACGCACATGAAGACATACTAAATGGATCAGTTTAATTTACCAAATACTTTTAGAGTTGGTGAAAAAAAAATGAAGTTATATACTGTTACGATTCCTTATTCTGTTTTTTTTTGTTGTTATTTAATTTTTTTGTTAATTTAAATATTAGCTGTTAGATTTGCTTCAAAATTAAAAAAAAAATTAATGTTAAATGATGAAACTTTGATTAATTTGATATGATTAAAAACATTGTGTATTATGAAGTAAAAGCTGTAAAACGTTTTGGTATTAAACAGGTTCCCCCCTCTTAAAAATATAGCAAAAATTATTTTAGTTTAAATTTCAATTACTATGTTAAAGATTGTTTTTGAAGGTAGAAATAATATTTTCACTGGATGTACAAAATGTTTATGTCTGCAGAGGAAGGAAATTATTTTTTTATGTACTTTTATGTGTGAAAGGATTAACGAAGAGACACATGTTTGAATAAAAATTTTAGCAGCATAAATTCTTTAAAAAATTATTCAAATGTTACAACAATAAAAGCAGTTTTAACTATGAAACGTCGTCTATCTGTCTATTCAGGAGTATTAAATATCCTTTCTAAAATATTTGCTTCGTTTGATTCTGTTATCTAGAATAATAATCAGTTTAAAAAGTTAAATATAATTTCTTAATTTCTATTCCTATTAATACATTTTTTCCTCAACAAAATTTGATTTTGAGGAATGCCATTTTTCTGTAAATACAATTTATTAATTCACTTTCACCCAGAGTTTATCATATCAGATTATGTAATTGATATATAATCCTAATAAAATAAATTTGATTTTTTAAATTGTTTTTGCAAGTAACTTTATTTCAAATAATTAAATAAGGTGAATTGTTTTTGTTTGGAAAAGTGAAAGTTGTAAAAAAATATTATTCAACTTTAAATTTTTGAAAATAATTTTAAAAGATTATTCTAGTTAGCCATTATTATTAACAGAAAATTCATTCTGACATTTTCAAAGATGCATTCCTCATAGGCATTCCATTACCTGCTATCTATCATCCCTTTTTAGTGTGTTTAAAAAAGTAAGTAAAATTATAATAATATTTTTACTGTTTGACCATAAAACATCTTTTTCTTACATGTATGGCTTTCCCTAGGACCGGGGACCGAACTCGTAACGTTAGGCTGTATAGCCGAGTAACATGACCACTATACAAAAAGTATTCTTTATGTACGACGAATTTTATCTTGCTTATGAAGCTTTCCCCATACATAGAAAGCTTTTACTTTAGTGAATATCTAGATTAGTGGCTCTATTTTCAGAGAATTCATGTTTCTGTGGAGATTCTTAAGAAGAAGATGATTTGCAAAGTTTCTTACCTTTTGGCATTTTAGATCTTCCAGAAGAAATTAAGGTTAAATGAATCGGTGTTGCTGGTTTTTACATAAAGTCTTCTTGATCATGAATTTAACGTTTAAGATCATATTTTCTTTTGATTTGCTTTTGTATTTTATATTGCGTCTAATGCATTTTTGCATTTTTTTTTTTGTTTTTATGTTGCATTTTTTGCATTTTTTGTTTTTATGTTGATTTAATAGTTTTCTTAGCTTCATAAAATGCCATATATTGATTTCAAAGAAGTTGAAAGTTAGTTTTTGTTACCGGAAAATGACGACACTAGACAGCATATACATATAAGGTGAGTATATCTCAATGATTTTTCAAACCAAAGTGCCAACAGAGCATATAATTTACACCAGTAACTAAACAGCCTAAGTTTCTATTACGTTCTAAGTTCTAAGTTTCAAGCCTTAATCTTATCGAACCTGAATAAACAGTATCTGGGAAAGTTTGTTTGGATCTTAGCAAATTTGATGTGGCAAGTTTCAAGCATTTTTGAAATGAGTCTTGCTAGATGTTTTGAATATTATAAACATTCCAAGAGCTCAAACAATTAGTTTGAGGGGAATCATAAGTGTCATTAGAAGATAAAAAATTCCAATACGGAGAAAAAATAAGAGCAACATGTCTCAAAGGACATATTATAGAAGTGACAAGAACGTTGCTTTTGCGGTATACGAATATTACTTTGCAGGTGACAATGTGTCCATGTTGATGACTAAAGTAGTTTCTTGATCCTGCCTTTGATAGTTGGAAAGGACAGCCTAAAATTGATTCTCATAAAACCTACCTACCTATTCAAACATTTTGAAAATTTTTGAATGTCAACGACATCTTTACCGATGCATTTTTAAGAAGAACATTCTTAAATTACGGTTTTTACACAGTTTTCAATGAACTGCAATTTACCAAATGATTTCTCTTGAAGACAAAAACAAAATATTCATAGGAAAAGAACAATAACTTTCAAAGACAACAGCTTATAATTGAAGTAGTCAGTTAGTTTCCGGATATATTTAATTTAAAGTTTTAAACCATCTCAAATAAACTTAAATTTTTGTGGTTTCTGATCCTGCCTTTGGGAAAAAATTGTTTCGTAAAATAATTTTTAACTGAAAAAACAACAACCTTACATACACTGCTAGTCATTAAAATTGTATCACCATGAAGAAAAGCAATTATAAAGAAGATATTTACAGCACATAAACAGTATGGTATGACGACAAAATAATTAAATTTGTAAGCAGTTTGGGGCTTTACAGGGGTACGAAAATAGTAGAAACAGATACCACATCTGGCAGCTAAAACAGCCTTTTCTCGGTTAGGTATGGAGTGGATATGATCTTGAAATAGGACATATTAACTGGAGATGACTTAGTAACTCATGATCAGATGTTTTCTGTAGGTGACAGATCTGGAGACCGTGCAGGCCAGGGCAATAATCAAATACCCTGTGTGTAAAGTAAGATGGCATGGTATGCAACATGTGGTCTTGCTTTGTCTTTTTGAGAGATGGTGTTTGGTAGGCCTCGAAGATAGGGCACAACCATTGAACGTAAGAGGTCAGAAATGTACCGATCTAATTTCAAATTAATGTCTATCCGAACTAGAGATGTGTATGTTGTGTACCCAATGACTGCCGATATCGAATTCAAGCAGGTAGCGTGTGGTCTCCTCGGAGCTTTCAGATGCGCATATGAACATCAGAATACAGCACTCAGAATCGAGACTCGTCTGAAAAGAAGATGTGCAACTTCTATATTCATCTTTATTCTTCGGCGCACCAGATTCGCCGTCTCTTTCTGTGCTGCATTATCAAGGGAAACCGAAGTAATGGTTGCCATGCTAACAGTCTATGCTACTGCAAATGTCTTGCGCCATACGAGGGGATATTGGGCGTCCTGAAAACATGCCCATTTCATGATTAATTATCCATGTTGTGATTGTATAGTTTTGTGATCCGACCTCACAGTATGAATTTTCCTCTAAGACATTAGTCACGGGAGGACAAAGAGATATTGTCCGCCGTTCAGTGTGACCCTCAGCACCCCGTTGTTTCCATATTCGTATGACAGTGATTGGATTTCTACCAACACGTTGGACGATATCAAGGAATGATAATCCACACTCGAGACAGGCAAAATTTCTGATTCTAAAGAATTTCAGCGCTTGCTGGTAAGCCTTATTTTTTTCTTATTCGAGGCATAGCTTGATATTCTGAGCTAACTCCAGCCCAACAAAGTTCTCTCCGAATAAGCGATCCACAGCACAATTTTTCTTTTATGCAGTGCATGAGATGTTGTGTCTCTCTCCTGCGTCATTTAAATCGGCGATACTGATTCTGGACATGAAAAAATTCACTTGCTATATTTATTTGAGTTCAATTGCTTTTAACATATTGAGAGTTTTTTAAAATTATAAGTCTGTACTGTATGGTACAGTTTCTGACTGTTATTTTTCGTATATACTTTAACTTAAGTGGTAAGAGTGACGAGATAATCAGTGAAATTGTAACATCTCTATAATAGAGTCGATTCACACGATCTGCAATCGTGTTAAATACGTAACAACAAGAAAATAATGTCTTACACAGTTATTACGTTACTTCTGTTATTCCCAGTATTCTGTGACGTAACCGCAGAACATGTAAGATTCAAATTTAATCAGTGTGAGTCAGTATACCTTACATTGTTTGATATATTTTAGGAAAAAAATAAGTTTTTGGAAATTTTATTCTTAAAAATATGGCGGAAGCGGAAGCGGTTTTTTTTTCAGTTTGTATGAGGCGAAAGAAGTGAATGAGTCAGTCTTGAGAAAATGTTTTATTTTATTTTCAAAAACTTTAAATCTGAGATCTGATTGGAAGAATTTTTACATTTTATTCCATTTTCCGCTTACTGGTGAGCATTGAATACAATCTTGATGCGGGAATTTCAATGACAGCTGACACCACGAATGAAGCGACGAATGTCCAGAAGAACACGTAAGCAGTTACGTCCACCTAAATGAACACAAGTGAACTTCGATTAAAACTGCACAGGAATTCATTTAAAATATTCAGTATTGCTACATTAAATGGTCATGTAAAATAATATCACAAATGCACATGAAAATATTTTCCATTTTTCACATGATTCCTTTAAAATAAAAATGTGATGATTTTTAGAGTGGTAGTTTTTGCATTTAAGTGAGTGCAGCATTCATTGTTATTTAAAAGTTATAAGAAAGTTAGGTTGCCTGGAATTAAGTTTTTCAAAAATCTCAAATACAAGATCTTGATGAATCTTAACGTTTTAGATGTCTGAAAATAAAGAAAAATAAAAGCATGCTGAGGGTTTTCATTTTTGAGAACAACTGTAATTTACGTTATACGTTTCTATAGCATTTCTACGCACATAAACCTTGTGCACGCACGCACACGCATACATACACATGCGTTGACGAACATACATGAGCGCAAACATACACAAGCACACGCATACACAGATGCGCACCATATACATGCATGCACATACACGCCCGCACACACACACACATACATACTTACAAACGCGCAAGTACACAAAGTTACCTGTTAATCTGTTATCAGTATTTGTGTGTGTCATGTCAATATGACAAATCAAACGTAAAACAAGATAGAATTATAAAATTTGGAGCAAAGACTTACTTCATTTATGATTTTAACATCATAAGTGAAATTCTTTTCCTTATTAATTACTTTTTTGTTTGTAATTCATTTATAAAAGCGAGAAATCAAAATTGGAACTAGATAGGAAAGTAAAATTGAATGTGGGATGAAAAGGAATGAAGTGGTAAGAGACGTAGAAAATGCAGACATGCTTCATTTAAAAAAATCCTGATTTGTTAGAGCTGAAAGTTTTTAAAAATGCATATTCAATTCGTTTCATTTTACAGCGAAGTTGAATACAAATTTTCTCTAGTTTTTCTTCTTGGTTATTCTGGTATATATCTATACATAGTATAAAATGAATTATCCTGAAAGCGTTCTGTATGTTTAAACCACAAAAACACGAGAAATATTTTCATATGACTTTTATTTTGGACGGATTTTGGAAATATGTATACCATTTTGTAGAGCATTTATCGGTGAGGATTTTCGTACATAAAAGTCATATGAAAATAAAAAAGAAGTTTTAAAATTGCGATTTTAACTTTGTAAATATCAGTGCATGCGCTAAAACCTGAAGCTGCGCATGTGTAAATAGCAAGAGCTGTGGTATGCATGCGCGATACACTTTTTTGTTTACGTCTGATTTTAAACAGCGATTCAAATCTCATGATGCCCAAAAGAAAGAGACTCAACCTTGGTAGAACACATTAAATGGCAAAAAGCTTCGCTTTTGCACTTTAAGGAAAATGAAGAGGAAAGAAACGTTCGGTGTGCAAATATCAGAGATATAATGTCCCTACTTAGAGAAGGAGAGTCTTTTTGAAGAGCAAAATTACCATCATTCTTTAAATAGCAATGCAGCTGAATTGCCCAGACATAATAAATTTCCCAGGAAGCAAAATGATCGCCTTTTTTTTCTACGGACGGATCATATTTTCACCTTTTTAACGGTCTAAATATTTCTGAATATATGCTTTAGAATTGTTTTGTACTAATTTTTGATAATATTTAGATATATTTTTTGTTTGTTTGATGTTACGTAACATACCCATGTCATATCGGGGGGAGGTTAGATTTTTGTTTAAAGCTTTTCTCCTTGGATGCTAAGCCAATGCCGTGCGGGTACTGCTAATACTATATATATATATATATATATATATATATATATATAATTTCTCTTCTATGATGCATGTGGGAATAATTTAATCACACGGCCTGAAAAATAATTATGTTTGATATACATACCATAGACGCAACCGAGAACTCCAGAATTTCTGTTAACTGGAAGAAATAGTATTCCACGAGAAAGAAGTTGAGTAAATACGCGCAGTAGGACAGGCGGGAGAAAATGACGAAACCGTGCCAGGAAAGAAAACTGTTGATGAATTCTAAAAAGAAGCACAAAGTAAATTTATAACATATTTGAGTTTCTGGCTTACCAGATTCATGATTAAAATGCCAATTTATAATTTATGATAAATAATTATAAGAAAATATGAGATTTTCACTTTCTAAAAATGTTTATCATGAGTCAAAGTAAATAATGATTTTGTATCAATTCTGTAATATTTCTAAGTGGAAACTAAAATATCGAACATACATTTTGCAAGAAATATTATATTTTGTTTTTGAGAGGTGAGCTAACGAAGGACAAAGGAGAGTTTTAGGAGAGAAAGTTTATCTTTTTTATTTCTTGTCTCTATAATTCTAATTTATGTTGGGAGACAATGTCACGTGAAACTATTATAAGGCAAAATAGTTGAATTGTTTTAAATGCGGCACAGAAAAACTGTCTTGCAAATTTGAATGAATTGGAGTGATATTAGATTAACATACAATATTTCTTTAAATAGCATTTCATGTTTGAGGAGAACAATTATTAGTTAGATGAACTAAACTCTATCTCCGAATTCAAGATACCAAGATATTAATTATGAGTTGCATATTTAAACAGCATTTTTATCCATATCTCAGTTAACTGAATCCGATGTCTTTCATTCCTGAATCATTAGTTATGTCTCCTATAGCCGGACACCAAGAAGAAATATTGTAATTCAACCTTCAGTTAAGAATGATTTAATGTAATTTAATTCAACTAAATCTATGTATAGTTCTAAAACGACTCCAGGGCTATTTCGAATCGACATCATTACTTTATTTTGTCGTGGTCAGATGACTAGAATGATGAATGAGTCGAAAATCCTTCTTCCATGTCCACTCACTCACCAGCTAATAAACATTTGGTTCCATTTGAATTAATGTGTATTTGATCTGCAAGCCTTGAAGATTCGCGAGTGAATTTGAGTTTAACTTTAACCACAATTAAGTAACTAGTGAATTTCAGAATTTGCCAAAACAATCGCTGGAGACGATTCCACTTACAAACAAATCTATTTTCAATTAGAAGACATTTATTGACACTGGATGAATTTATGACTAAAGTAAAAAGCCTTAATCGCTTTGAGCTAGAAAAATGAAATTTCACACTCGGTCTCTCATTTCTTTCAGATTTCTATCCAATTTTAAGTAAAATCTGTTTTGAGGAAGACTGTCTATCCGGCTGTTCGAATATATAACTGGATAATTACCAAACGAAGATGGCAAAATAGATAAAACTCGGCACACACATTTAAAATCTACAGTGTAGATACCTGTCAAATTTTGAACCTGATCCATCAAGAGGTTGACCCTCTATTGATCCTTACTTTCAGAGACACATAAAAGCGATCATTCAAACTCGAAATGATTTAAAGACATCAAATTTGGTCTGGGATTTTGAAATGTAGTTTCGTGTCAAATTTTTATTTCAATCAGTTGAGAAAAAGAGGTCTAAAATCCAAATTCGATTTATGGATATAATTAGCGCATGCAAGGGGATCAATTGCCATGAATGGCACGATAGATTCGGTACAAATGGTAAATTCATTCCAAAAGCTAATATTTACTAATTACTGCGTGCCAATGGCATTGCAAAGCGTTCCCCATTATGACAAGTTTATTAGAGAGTATGCACCAAAATTTTGGGGAGACCACTCCCCTTGATTTTCATATACACTAACGTCCATAAATTAAGGATAATGCAAGTTCAGGAAAAGAAAGAGTCAGAAGCAAAATAAATGCAACTTATTTGTAAGCTTATTTATTAAACAATGGGTAAAGAGCAGAGAGAGAGAGAGAGAGAGAGGGAGGGAGGGAGAAATGGAGAGATGTTTGATATCATTAATAAAAATTGCGATTTTTTGCTCCCTGGAGCAAATTAAAAATATATATATTTGAAAAAACCAATATTACATGGTTTGTATTATGGTTAATACATAGTATGTCTCCCAGACGATTCAATACAGTCCTTCTAACGTCTAGGCATGCTGAGTATCAAATTATCGATCTAATGTTGGTGAATATTACATAATTCATCAAGCAATGCTATCAGGTTACGGTAGACGTGTGGGAGGTGATTGATGGGCTGCAAATCGTCTTCCAAACATGTTCGATACATGCTCTATTAAATTAAATCCGTTGAGAATACTGGCCATTTCATACGGGGGATATTCTCCTGTCGAAGGCATTTGTTTACGATGTTTGCACGGTTGGAACTGGCATTGTCATCCATAAAAACGAATTCTACGCCCATTTCGCCCCTAAACAAACATGCATGTTGTTCCAGAAGGATACCCCGATAGATTTGGGCTGTCTTGGTTCCAATTTGAACAACCAGGTCAGTTCTGGAAACCAAAATAATTCCTCCCCGAACGAGCAATCTTGCACCACGTAATGGTATCGTTTAATGATGTTCTCTTTATGATAACGGATAACTGGTACAATCCATTTGAAAATCCAACTGGAATCGAACTGCAAACTAAATCTGGACTCTTCGGAAAACATCACACAAGTTCACTATTGCGGTGTCTTTAATACATGTTCTTTACTCCAGCCTAACCGCAATCGGTAGTGAATTGCAATAAGTGGAACAAATGAAGCAAATAGATCAATCTACCCTAAGCGTCTGTACATGGTCTGTCTTAAATTTGTCGTACTATTGGCTGAAGAGAGAAGACGAGACAGATCTGATGCTGTGTTCCATCTGTTTCTTTGGAAGTAACTGCCAAATCCTGGTCCTCTGGGGTGGCCTGTTCTGTAACGTCTACTTATATTATCATCATCTGCCGGAGATCACCCTTTGTACGATTCCATGTTCTTTAGATACTTCCAGCTGGGTACGGCCACATTACAGAAGATCGATAATTCTACCACGAAAAAAAATCCTCCAATTGCGTTCTTTTTATCATATCTATGCTGCTTTTGTACTGAAACGAAAAAAAAATCACACTAGCTCACTGTTGTGGTGTCCATAATGCATGCTCTCTACTCCAAGGTAGAGTTGCAGCAATTGGAAAACATCTGACAGGCCTACGATCATAGACCAATCTTCCCTAAGCGTCTGTACACAGTCTGCCTTGAAGCAGTCGTACGCTGAAGAGAGTTGACGATACAGGTCTGTGGCGTGCTTCGTCTGCTTTTTTTGGCATTAAATGCCAAATACCGGTCCTCTTCTACATTGTAACTCGGGATAGATCTGCTCTCTAACGTCTACTCGCATTACCATAATCTTAGAATCGTTGCCAAAGCCTGGAGATAACACTCTGGTGATCCCAAGTTCTTTGGATACTTCCAGCTAGGTACGCCCGCATTCTAAACGGCCGATAATTCCACCACGAAGAATCATTCAAATGCGTGCTTTGTGTCTTAACTATGCTTTATTGCACTGAAAGGCTTATAAAGCGCTTGTGAACAATTTTACTTCCTTGCCTGTATTTTTTATACATTACTCTCTTACAGTCTCGTCTCAGTGGTGTACTATTGGTGTCATGTAGTGGCTTCCTGCAACTGGCATATGATTTTTGAAGATGTGTGCAGTCATTTCACACATGATATATGTATTTTAAGAATTCGATTTCCAAGTGGCTCTGAATTATCCTTAATTTATGTACATGAGTGTAATATTTCAAGAGAGGAAAGTAATATTTAAAATCAAAATGAATAAATCAAATCATTCGGCAAACCTGCTTGTCCGGTGGAGCATGCAAAAATGAGCCACGATAGCCCAATTGCAAACAATAAATGCTTTATCCCATTATAGATAGCAAATTGTGCGAGCAATTCCTTCTCGTTGCCAAAGGAAGAGAAGCAGATCCACGTGAGGATGGCAGTAGTAATCCAGCCACAGCATAAAGATATCTACAATATTGAGAAACATTATAAAACTAATTTTTACCTGCAACTTCGTGCGTGTGGAAAAGTACACAACTACCCCCCCCCCCACCAAAAAAAATTTATTTACAGTGTGTACCTGAAATAAGGCAAAAACAACAAATCAAGTCGTCTATTTTATTTATCGATCGAGATTGAGATTTCTATAACAGTATTATACACATATTTTTAAACCTTTAATTAAAATGAAAACCAGTTAAAACACATTGCACATGCATGAATTTTCAATGTCGATTGAGGTAACGCAAATGCTTGAATTTTCTGCGCCACTTGGAGTAAGGCAATACAGATAAGAAATTTTTAACTTTCTTTATTTTAATTCAAAAGTACTTCAGAATGAATCCAAAAAAATCAAATTAATCAACAATGTTTAAGTTCAAATGCATCAAAAACTAAGAAAATAAACAGAATCGTTTGAAATAATTGGTCAAAAACATGTTAAGCCTAACCTCATTAGCGTGGGAAAAAATAAACTGAAGCTTTACTCATTTGGCTGTGGGGAAATGAAGATTTCTGGCGGGAAAGTGAGAAAATTGTCATTTTTAATATTTTCCTTGTAATTTGTCCGTTTTTTCTCTCTAAAAGAACCTTCCTTCTGTCTTAACTATAACATTAAAAAAAATATCCGAATTGGTCGAGCCGTTCTCCCGTTTTGAGTTTTGCAACACATTTGGTGATCCATTTTTATTTATATAGATTTAACATCTCTTTTTTCATTGCTTTTTTGTAATTATCATCTACGAAATTCAAATTTATTTTTACACATTTTATATTATTATATTAAGAAAACTGCAAAATTTTATTCCGGTAATTAAAAGGAACTGCAGTGGCCTGGTTATAAGGGTTCGGCTTCAGAACCAATGGGCTTCTAGCCCGAGAGTCATTATGCCGAATAACAGTCGTGTAAGTGGGTCTGGTCACGACGAATCCATCGGGACCAAACGTCCTCCCACTTTGCGTGGTACAGAAGCTCGTAGAGTAATACTCTAACTCACGTGTTGTCCTCTCATCTGATATTGGCTCAAGATTACGAGGTTCCTTTCAAAGTAGCAATAGTGTTTCCTTAAAAGGGAATGTAAATGTAACTAATTTGAATTCGACAATTTTGATTAGAATTGAGGCAAAATACATGAGGAGATATTTGAATAATAAATCACAAAGAAAAATATCATATTTCAATAACACACACTCTATAAGAAATCACTCATTTAGTGATATTAAAATTATTATTCGTACGTTTTCTGATTTCAAACTGTGATATTAAATTAAAAAGATCCATTCATAAACAAATTCTATGCATTGATTTATTTGTAGGTCTGTAATGGAAATCAAAATGACTTTTACATACTTAAAATGAAAAATCGATTCTTAACATTTTATAATTTAATTCATTGTACATTTTTGCGAAATCGGTGTCGAACTAATCTGTACTTTGGCGAATTATCGTGTTTCTTCTTCTGAACATTTCACATTTTTGTTTGCGCAATGTACATGGAAGAATCATTCCTCAAAGAAAATTGCAACAAAAGTTAAGAAAACTTGAGATAGTTATGGAACAAATGACTCTCGTCACTTCAACAAACAATCATAATTCTAATCTTTATATAATTGCAATATGTGTTTGTATGTAACTTACCCCATTGTTAATAGAAAGCACAATTGTTTCATAAAAGAACAAATTATGAGTAATAGTACGAAAAAGTAATAATACCCTTTTAAGATCGATAAAATATAACCGTAATGTATATTGTTACAAATTTGTTTTATTGCTTCCCAGAAAATTTACTTTACTACTAATGAAGAACGTTTTACAGATAAATTTAACATACTGCAAAGATACCGAGTCAAGGACCAGATAATTTGGTTACGAACTTGGTAATCATTTGACGATATGATGACGAATTAGGTGACAAAGGCGAAGGACCTAGAATATTCGAGAATCTATGTGACATCTCGAGTAAGAGCAACGATACTATATCCCTCTAGAAGCTATTTTCCCTGTCTTGGAAGTTATAAAAAGCTGAGATACAGATATGAAGTCAATTAATTGAGTTGATTTAAGTTCTAACAAGTAATTGGCAGCAATAGTCCAGTCGAAAGAGAGCAGCTGAATTCTCTATAAGCATTTTGAGCTTTTGAGTTAGTTTAATATTGTTACAAAACTTCCTTCATTAATTTTGATGTCAACGGGTTCGTTTGTAGTGTGCGTATGGTGTAAAACAATCAACAGGTCTCTATAGAAAATGACGGTGTTCATCAACGTGTAGAAACGAAAACACAAACCCGATTAACACGAGAAGCTCACTTAGAACAAATACAGAACACAAGTAGTAATCACTTGTTACAACAATGCAAACATTCCAGAAGGAACTCAACAGGAGGAGGGTATGTAGCTGTTCTCCACGGTATCTCCAAACTCCTGCAATTCTCTACATTCTCCTCGCTTTAGCTGTGTCCAACTGCTGACTCACTACTACACTACTGGCTTCTCAACATAAGACTCGATGTTGCTTCTATAATAAACTCAAACATTCTGCACTTGGCCCAATTTACAAATCACACGCACTGTATGATGCTCAAACGATTAGTCATTCAAATAATTCACCTTTGACTCTCTATGCGATTCTATACGACTAGACGACTGTCTTTGACTTAGACTGAAGGCATTTTATGGTTTCTGGAGCAGGACAGAAAATAATTTCGACCAACCAAGCTCATTTCAACTCCTATTGGTTCTATTGCCAGAATCTTTGTGAATTTTAGTATTATCAATTTTGTTGACAAAGTTTCAAAATCCATTGCCAAATCCCAAAATGATCGCCAATGTTGGGGTTACTGATCCATCATCCGAACAGAATCCATATTGAAAGATGGTCTTTCCTACAATAAAACTAACCATAGCAATATTCACTTTCTGTTTGTGTGTTTTTACTGTGCCGTTTGTTGTGTTTGCTAATGTGTATTCTTATTTTCATGTACAAAAAAGCTTTATTATTCTTAAAATTAAAATAATTAATCGTTATAAGGCTTAGCTGCTAATACTATCGAATGGATTCTGATTTTTTCAGCGAATTAATAATCAGAAAAAGCTTATTATTTCATGTTACATGCATATAAAATAATGTGAATTTTCTAATTATGAGATCGCTACAAAATATTTTTCAATTCCTACCATTAGTTCACACTCTCCTTTATATATATATATATATATATATATATATATATATATATATATATATATATATACACATCTTGTTCAAATTTTCAAACATTAATAAAATACTATTTATTCGTCCACTCGAGGTCAAATAAATTTTTTTAAACTTGCAGTGGATGACACTTGATGCTAATACAATTTTTTTTAACAATATTAATTCTTTAATTAAATTTAATTAATTTTTAATACTTAGAGAAAAAGTAGAGTTTCAGCATTTTCTAATGAAAACTGAAATCAACAAGCAGTAGCTCAATTGGTAAAATGCGAGGATTTCAGTATTTTTTACGTGAAAGTAAAGAATGCGAGTTCAATTCTTGAGAAAATCAATAACTGTTTGATAAATTATTTATATTAATTGTAACTATTCAATAAAAAACAAATAAAATGTTTCAATAATTAACATTTTTAAATAATAAAAAAATAAAATAAAATAGAGTTTTTCTTTGTTGACCTAAATAGGAATTGACTTAAATACTGTTTATAGTTTACTTCTTGTTTTCAAGGATTGAATATCCTTTTGAAAATGTAAGGCTTTGAATGGAAATTCTCGTCACAAAAGAAAATTCAATTACCCAATTTCTTCCGGAGAAGTTGTCAATTCTTCTGCTGCTCAAATAATGACCGAGCAGGATGCCCACTAAGTACGAACTCGTTCTCGTGTAAGGTTTCTCCGTCAGATAATTGAAAGTTTCGAAGCTTCTGAAAAAATAAAAGCAGAAAAATTGAGCAAAATGCCTCTTTTGAATAAGAATGCCAGTAGTTTTCAAAACACTTGCCTCAATTACAAATGACTTACCTTCCTTGTAAACATTGATAATCAGATAAGACTTTGCTAAATATAAAAGGGACCTTAAAACTTTTCTTTGGGGGAGGAGCATAATAATTTCATGATAAAGGCTGTCGCTGCAAGCTGACATAATGGAAAAAATTATTCCTTGGGCCTTATTTAGGGAATGACAGATATTCTGTTCTAACGTCAGTGTACGAACTGAAAGCGATCTCCACGTAATAATATCCCCCTTAGGGGGGGGCATCCCAAAATAAAGATGAGATGCATCTGGTGTGATGGTTGGATCTCGCCATCTTGTAGGAAACACTAATAGGTGAGGGTTATGCTCCTCCCATCGATGAAGGGACTTACTTCCTACCGGAAGGGCTGTATCGCGGGCAGTGATGGCCCTTAGGTCTCAACCGCAGTTCCCATCAGTGTTGATGCTGCTACGGTTCGGTCCATATGGAAATAAATCCTTTATTTAAATAAAATTATTTATTTCCATATTTATTTCATGGCTTATTTACAGGTGGGTCCTAAAGTTTGGCATGACTTCACATAATATATGTTTGTTATCCATGTGACCGACGAAAGTCCCATACTTCTTTGTCTTTATAAGGAAATTATAGTCATTTGTAATTGATGTAACCGTTTTGCATACTTCTGCATCGTTTAACTTCAAAAACAATGATTCAACTATCAACGTTAATGAAACTAAACCAAATGAAGTAATGTTATTACCGATCAATAAATTCTGGCATGTCCGAAAGATGAAATCCAATCCTGAACAAATCAACTGTTAAATTAAGAGTTTTCGTCAGCCAAAAAACGGACAGACAAGATCCGCATATGAAGACACCGGCCAACATGTATCCAAGTTTCGGCCATCTGAAATTAAATCGTTCACATTTGCATTAAAAATGATTATCAATTGAAAAATTTTAAAAAAATACGTTCCAATTTTTCTTCAAGTTGTTTTATTTCTATTAATGGAACTATTTACATTAGTAAAATACTAGAAATTTTAAAAATCTTTATAATTATAAAACACAAATATATATGACACAAAATTTGCTCTTGTTACTTTTTGACAAATGGCAACAATGAAATTTAAACAAACTATCATATAACTTGTCGCAAGTAATGGCCCTTTCTTATCAACAGAAATTTATTATATTTTAAGAATTGGTACCTATTTACTTATTATAAATTGAATTTAAATTTAAACCCATTTCTCCGAGTTCTCAACGGAGCCACTGCAATCGCTCACTCTTAATGGTGTCGTCACTACATTTCCTCTCATTCTTCACTTCATCTTCTTTCTACCGAAAGGCAGGAACAGCTGCATGGAAGTTAGATGCATGGCACATACGAATTTCCGACTGATTCAATAATTTTTTTTACTGTTCCACAGAATGCTGCATATTGCATAGCTAATTCACAGAACTGAAAAATATTATTAAAAATATTCCGGAGATGAATCGCCATGTCACCAAAAAGGAAAAAAAAAGACATCAAAAAATGGGCTCTAAACAGAAAGTTTAATCGAGATCTAAAATAAAAATTAACTGTCGACAAAAGAGCAATAGTTATGAATAGCCAACAAAAATTGATGTACATATTTTATTATACAAATATTTTATAAAAATAGAAAACACACATTTTTAATTATATCGATTTAATTTCTAAAGAATCTTACCTTAATTTTCAATTCAGTTTGAAATACTATGTGTGAGAATATTGTTAAATGATATGATGCAATTAAAGTTCATTTATGAAAACACTTAATCGAATGCTAATTTAATTCCACAATACGCTTTTCACTTCTTTTTTTCCCGTAATAAACAGGTGCCCTATAAATACCCGTATGACGCATAATTTTTGGGGAAAATACGAAAAACAATGACGTTCCATTCAGTGCTTCAAAGCACTATTCGCATATCTTTCCAGATGATGATGTTCAGATTGTACGGCACGCATATCCATTCATGCATGTGAGCGCCGTGGCATGACGTGAAACCGTCGTTTAACAAGCATCTTGTAGCTAGCTGTATTCTTCACATGGTGATCATATATTCCGTTCGTAATTATTGAGGAATTTAGTTGATCTATGATAGAATATGACGGAAATGCCTTACGAAGTGCTATGGAGTATCCTCATCAATATTCGTCATATCGTTCTACCAATGCCAAAGTCAACCGCATCAGACGGCAAAATGCAGGAAGCGTTTGTCCAACAGTGAATCATCATGAAGTTAGATGACCGCATAATGCAATGACGGTATCATAGGTGGATGTGATATTGCGACGGGTAGAAGAAACATCCGAGGTAAGCACGTGCGCTTTCGCCAGTGAGCTCAATTCCACTAGAAATGCTATGCACAGACCTTTAGGGTCAGAGAGGCTATACAGACTTCGCAGCGTCCTCAAACATGTCTCGACATGCACCGCGGACACTTTGAACACCTACCTTTGTAGTTGGAAAGTAATGGTGGCGTTGTGTCAAACAAAGTGTTTCTCCCTTGCACCGGATATGATGTCTTACTTTGTTTTTCGTATAATCCTCGGAAACTATGCGTCGTACAAGAGCAGTTTATATGTACTCTCTACGAGGAATCCTGTAGTGCCGAGTTTGGGCACTATTTATGGGACACCCTTATGCATTTTTAATTTCTAATGAGCGGATTCAATTGAATTCATGTTTTTTTGTCGCATCAAATAACAGCGTGAAAAGTTATTTTTAATACGATTCATAAACCTATTAACAGTCTAAAAAATTAATAATCTGGATGAACAAACTACTCAGTAAAGGCAGTCGGTTTACAGTATTTTACTTACTTATACAGCCTTCTCAGATCATCTAATAATAAATAAAGAGTTGGTTGTTTCGACTATTAAATTGTCATTTGTATTATCGTAGATTGAAGCTAGGTAGATTCTCTACTCTTGCTGAATTATATCTGTCCCCTTTGTGTGCGGTCTTCGAACATCATGACAATTAGCTGTAGGGCAAACTCTTCCTGTATTTTGCAGTCTGATGTCCAACCTGCGGATGACTTTGGCATTGGAAGGACGACGTGGCTCCGATTTGTGATTTGTGGGCAACTGTTTGTAATAAGTGTATTGCTGTGTATAGCTTGTGTACATCTTGTTTTTGTATTTATGTCTAATGTTACAAAACTGTAATTTTGCTTCCCAGCACGAATAGTGTCATCGTAAGAGAGATTGTTTTACGATCGTCTCTGTTGTGTGCCAAGCGCTACATTAGTGATCTTACTACAAACTTGACTATCATTTCTCGACTTGGTGACGAATTTGGAGATTTTGGCGATAAAATGGACTTATGCTGGTAACGGAATTTTCACTATCTGTCTAATAGAAACCGAGACTCGCCCTGATTGGTCTAGAAGATTCTCGGCCTGCCTCTTGAGAGCTATAAAAGGCCGACAGTCTCAATCTGAAGGTGAATTGAAGTGAACGATGAATTGAATTGTACCAGAAGCATAGTTGGTGTCTTAGACAAGTAACGAGTCTTAGAGAGGATAGCGAAGCAACGGCGGATGCCACCGTTGTGTGTAGTTCAAGCGAGTGCTGAACTGCTATGAGTCGAGTCCTGTTGTCTAATGTGGAAGCAGCAATGTATATTATGGGACCAACCAGTAGTGTGGTAATAAGTAGCAGATAAAGCGAAGAGACAGTGATAACTTCAACCGTTTGGAGAGAGCGAAGCTCCGAGAAACCTTTGTTCCTGTTGGATTCTGCCTGGCCGCTTTGAGTGTTGTGGCTAATTACTACTTGTGGGCTGCTGTCTGATGTAGTGTGCTGCTGTGTTCTGTCCTGTGTTCGTCTTGTCTGTACATATTTGTCTTTCTTTGTGTTGGTGTCTTCCTTGTTGTTTTCTACTGAGGCCCGCTGATAGTATCTTCACACCATACGCCTACTATAAACGTATCTGGTGATCCGTAACACTATGTGCTTAATAAAAGGCGTAATTTGTTACTGAGGCCAGTTATACTATACAGCAACTACAAGTGAAATCGTTGACTGCTCCACTTAGTAGTGGAAGTTTCGTAACAATATTATTCACATACATCTCTTAATATGTATATTCGTGTACATTTCTGAAATGTCTAAATTTTTTCTTCTTCTGGAATTGCAGTTTTTACTGTCTTCAATATCTTTCCGAAACTATCAACATATTAATATTTCAAAACAACATTATTAAAAAACAATCTATATGCTTTGACTTTGACTTTCAGGGAAAAGCAAATGAGTTTTGAATTATTAATTCGTAACATTGTACTATGATAAAATTGTATAGGAAATAAGTATCTTCATTTTATTTTATTTAAAAAAATATTTATAATATCTTGTTTAGAATGTATTGTTTCTTCACCTACTAAATTCACAAAATCCTTTCTATCAAGTTTGTATTCCAAAATATCATAATAATAGTTTAGGTATGATTTTTTTATTTTAAATTTATTTTTAAAATAAATAAATTGTGAAAACACGCGCTTAAAAAATTAATATCTTTGAAACGAGTGTGAGTAATTGAATCCAGGTACTAAAACAATGAAAAGTTTTGTTTTAAGATATTTTTAAATCGTATAAATATTTATTAAAATTAGATAAAGAAATTAAATCTTAAAGAAGGGAATTATATTGAGCAGTTTCACTTGTATCGATAAAATCCTTGTGATTGAACGCTTGATACATTTGAATAAAATATGTTACATTTCTGCCTTTCATACATTTTCTGCCTTTTCAGCAGAATTTTTGGTCCACAGCGCCACCTATCTGTGTTTCTAGAACTAATTTTCCCCCTTAATCATTTTCCCCATGTCTTAAATAGTATGTTCAACCATTTTGGAGTCTTTACACTGAATTGTTCGCTACATAGAGAACTTAGAGTAGGGGATTTTAAATTTGACCACTTTGTATAAGAATTGAGTCATTCAACAATAAAAGATAACCTTCATTTTCAATATTTTAAAGTATAACAATCATTCACTTACCTGGATAATGGTATCATCAACAGCGGGACTATACAGTAAAACTGGATGTCATTTGCCAGATACCAGGTCCATATCATGCACTACAAGTAATTGGGGAATCAGTTTTGAGTTTAAGTAATCATTTTTAGGTGATCAGTTATTCACTTAAAGAAAAAAAACGTCGGTTTCCTCTAGACGGGTATAACCGAAATTTGCTTGTTGACTATCTTAAAAGTTGAGCACAAATTCCTGCGAATTTATGTTTGCATACCCAAATAATAGATGGCGTCATTTAAATGCTTTAATTCTGCAAATGATCGAGACAAAATTTCACAGACAAAATCGCTCTTGTAGGGGTTCAGGTGCGCGTTTAACGGACCAAATATCCGACCGCTGGAGTAGGAAGGAGTTTGGAGAGGGATAGCCAACGCAGATGTCCCTCTCGTCATCTGATCGTCGTTGAAAAGTATGATATCTGACCCAAAATAGCCCTAATTGTGTTTTAAAATGAAATGAAAAGTTAAAGAAATTCAAATTGATGAGATTATAAAGATTTGGCAGTTGAAAGCCGATGATAAGCTCGTCTTGGTTCGTTATTAACCCTTAAAAAGCTTTATCAAATTTTATTTTATACAAGCATATACAAAGCAAAACGTAGATCTGGGAATCCAGTTGTAACGAACAAATATGGTAACCTTTAAATAAAAAAAAACCCAACAGATGACCAACTATTCACGATATTCAAAGATTATTGGGACTCTCAGTGTCAAAGGATACGAGCCGTAGATGAAATCAGAACGTATGGAAAAAAGAAATCAGTCTTCGAAGTCACAGAGACTACTATGTGTCATATGCTATTTGGATCGAAGTGGTAATCAGTGTTCATTTAATGATCAATAATAATAAAAAAAATAGAATAAAACGGAGACTGGATGGTTTAGATTGCTGAGTATGGTAATGCCATGATTCAACCAGGAAACTTTTTCTCACTGTTGCCACTTGTGATTCGGTTATAATTCGAGCATTTTATTACATGGGAAATGTGCCTTTGCACTTTGTCAGAAGTCATCAAGCATCACAAGTTTATTTTATGACTTTGAAGAATAGCCGTCAGGCATTTTCTGAGTTTTTAGGCAGCAATGAGAATTTAAACACGACAATGTTTCGACTCCCGCTACAAACACAAAAGTTTGGTTTAATTCGCTGACCATAAAAGCTCCCTATTGGTTAGTTTACATTTCCAACTTAATCCAAAAGAGAATCTTTGGGTCATCATGTGCCGAAAAGTTTACAACAATAACAGACAACAATAATACTTTACTATAAATAAACTCAAAGGATCTGTAAAAGCTGTATAGTATGGAATCGAGATCCAAACCATGCAAGTTTTAAATTTTTCCATGGACAAACTTTCAGCGTCTCTTATTTCAATAGCTCCATCTAGAGCCAAGAGTACGTCTTAATCACTCACGTGTCACAAGCCTTTTGACTGTGCGGACTTCATTCATATTGTTACAAGCCGGTGAGCGCCACGAAAGCGCTCCGAAAGAGAGAGCGTCGGTGATGGTTGACGAAGAACTTGGTATCCGCCGAGTTAATTTGGCTAAAAGAATATTTTGGTAAATAGATCGTTCACGGTGTTTTTCGAAGATCCGCGTGCTTCTGGGTGCTCTCTAGCTCATCGGGCGGTTGCCGCAATTTGGGAGTTCCTCTCGGAAGAGTAGCGACTCTTTGCACGAGCTGATTACTTTCCCAGCTTGTTATTTAGTGGGCTGTGTTTACGTTATATATTTGAGCTCGCTGTGACTTATTGTTCACTGTGCTATACGATATCTGTTTTGAAGTCTATGTTTATAAGGGTAAGGCTTGTATTTATGCTGTTAGTGACTGTTGATTGCTGGATTGTGTTTATTTGAAGTTTTCCTTTATCAAATCATTCTGTAAATAGCTGTAAATAAATTTGTTTGTGCTGTCCTCAAGTAAAAGTTCATTTAGTCTGAACCCGCTGCACTAAAAAAAAACGTAACAATATATTTCAACAACTCGTACAAAGATCGTAATTTAGACCTGATATAGGAAACAATCATCTCCGATCCAATACCTACAGTGGAATTGTTTCGACTCGGAGAAAGTTGCGGCCATGATAGATTTATACGTGCACAGCCACCCTACACACGAAGATTCTTTAGCAAATGGGGTTTGAACTCGCAACCCAAGGAATGCCAATCAACGCTCTATCAACCAGGACAACCCGGCCTTTCCATTTATCCTTAAATAGCTTTGCAGTGCACAGTACTACAGTGCTTCCAATTCTTAAATACCATTAATTGACACGACAAAGTCTCTTATGTACCAAATGGTCCGTATAAATTCCAGAAATGTTCTGGGAGGTGGGGATAGACCGATCATGATACAGTTGACATATTTTGGCAAGAGTTGAATTTCCTTGATTGTGGCACCTTTGAGAAGAAGGGACAGAAGCAAATCCATCGGCGATGTGCTGAACTGAGATTGATAATAGAAAAAAATGCAAAAGATAAGAAATGAAAATGAAAATAAAAAACGAAATAATAGAATTTTTTTAAAGTCCGTATGGAAAGGATATTATGAAAGCTCGAAAGTTTACGAGGTAGCAATGAAAGAAGACTATTAATGATAATGATGATGACGTGTCCGCTTTGCAACAGAAGGAGGGGTGCGGTAGCTCCTGAGGGTATGGACGCCTGAGCACCCGAGGGCTGAAGTCTAATCTCTAGCTCAAATAAAGATGACACACACTTATCTCATTCACTTGCACAGCCCATTTTTACAGTGGGGGGGGCACGTTCACACAACTCACATATAGAACACACAGAAGAACAATCATGTTCTGAGCGGGGTACCTAGATCATGTGGAGGACGCGCTACTTCTATGCCAAGACGTCGGCAAAAGATTATTAAAAGATTAATATTAAAATATTTGATTAGGACTTAGAATGCTCATTATATAGTATATACATGTTAGTGACGTCATCATTCATAACAAATTGAAATGACTTCAATGCTGTTCCATTTATTAGAACGTGGAACCAACACTATCATTAAAAATGAAACAAAATAGAAAAAGAAAAATAAACTCTTCCTAAAATTAAAGTAAAAATTCAATAGGTTTGACTTGTTCAATTCTTCATCTTATTAAAATCAATATCAATAAAAAAAATTTTACTCGAAGGAATGATGTTGGTGATGGAAAAGAGGCAATGATAATAGAACACACTCAAAAATAAAGACTCATCGAGGCTCATTGGAGGAGATACACTGCTGGAACTGATGCAACAGAACTTGATATTGGAAACTTACAGAACCATAGATAAAGTGAATTAATTAAAAGATACTAGATTAAAGATCCCTCCCTTGTCCTTGAAACATAGAAGTATAAAATTTTAAGAAGCAAAACAGTCAATTACGATATAGATTAGATTAGTCAATTCTGCACTATTTGATACCAGAGAAATCATTAATGATTTCCAGTACCATGATATTTTACCACCATTCTATAGTTCAAATAATCAAAGTGCATCTGAAAATTCCTAGAGTAAGTGTAAAGTTTATATGAGTTTGTGGTGATTGCTATATATAAGCCAGATAATATCCTTCGCGCTGAAGG
>JAOUZG010016315.1:977600-1002198 GCA_026289955.1 Argiope argentata | reverse complement strand
TGAGAATTTGGCTTAGGAGTTAGTATAATCTATTGTTTGTTCAGTACCAATCCGCATGCAGGGTTCACAAGAGAAAGTTAAGTTTTTCAGTTGACACATAGAAGAAGTTAGTTAATCAGAATATTTCTGGGTCTTTTAATTTTGAGTGAGGGGGAGTAAATTTCTAAGTCTTTTATAGCTGGGTTTTCATGATTATCGAGGTTATTGAAGAAATTAGTTGAGATCTTTTTTGCAGTTTGTTTGAATGTGGGGTATTTTAAAGCTTTATAAATTTCAGAGTTGGTCATGACCCATCTTGCGTTGCATATTCTTCTAATTATGGAATTTTGCAATCTCTCAACAATTTTAAAATTAGTTTTTGCTGTGTGTCCCCATACCTGGCATGCGTAAGTTAATATTGGTCGCAAATAGGCTGTGTAAATAAGCATTTTAGAGTTCCTGTTCATTTTAGAATTCCGAGATATTAGGGGGGAAAATTTACGCGGCTGCGCTCGGAATTTTTCTTTTAAGTATAATATATGTGGTTTCCAAGTTAATTTTCGGTCCATTATGACTCCGAGATATTTGGCTTCCTGTGACCAGGGGATGCATTTTCCATTTATTTGAATTTTGTTAAAATTTTTGTCTTTGGGAGCTTTGTGAAATAGCACTGCAACAGTTTTATCCGCGTTTATTTCTATTTTCCAGTTTCTCATCCATTTAGTGATTTTATCAAGATGCCTGTTGAGTGCTATTTGTACATACTTAGGATTGTGATTTTTGGCCAGAATTGCAGTGTCATCTGCATACAAACACAACATGGTGTTGAATTGTTTAGGAATGTCGTTGATGTAGCAGGAGAAGAGTACTGGGCCGAGCTTTGAGCCTTGAGGAACTCCTGCTTGTATGTTTTTAGTGTCTGAGAGTTCATTCTTCACCCTGACTCTGAAGCTTCGATTATTAAGATATGAAATAATGGTTTTAATTAAATATCCTGGTGTGTTTGTTTTGATTAGCTTGTAAATTAATCCATTAATCCATACCCTATCGAAAGCTTTCTGGATATCTAGGAAGACAGCGCCTGTTTTCTGTTTATTCTGGAAACCTGACGTTATGTATTCTGTTGCTCTGATGAGTTAGTGTGATCTGCTTAGCGTTGGTCTGAACCCAAATTGCTCAGCACAGAGAATGTTGTTGGTTTCTAGGTGCGCGTTGAATCTTTTTAAAATGATGCTTTCGGCAATTTTGCTGAGAGAGGAAAGCAGAGATATGGGTCTGTAGCTGGTGGGATCCGTCGGATCCTTTCCAGGTTTATAAATTGGTATGACTGTGGCTGTCTTCCATCGTGCTGGGAAGTAACCTACCTCCAAGATCTTTTGCACTAAGAGGGTGAGAATAATTGTGATGTTGAGGGGGAGATTTTTGACTATATTGTTTGTGATGTTGTCTTGTCCGGGCGCTTTGCCAACTCGGAGCTTTTTGATCACTGTGAGGACTTCAGATGGCTTAGGGGGGGTCAATGTTTACAACAGAGTTAAGATGTCCGTAATGTGCTGCCATCTGGCTGCGTGTGAAGTTACTAACAGTTTCCTCGACCTCGATTTCCGTTTCTTCATTGCTAATAGGGTTTAATTTAAATTGGTTCTGCTAGGAAGTTTGCTTTTTCGAGGTCAGTTTGGGCAATTCCGGCCGGACCGTTAAGGGTCGGAATATTTCTTTTCCTCTTTTTAAAGGTTCTCACAAAGTCCCAGACGTTGTCATTTTCTTGGCAGATGTTAGAAAGTTTTTTCGCGAATTCGCGATTTTCTATTTCCTTAGATAATTTATTGATTTTGTTATTAAGATTGTTAAGTTTACTCTTTTTTGATCGGCTTCTTGAACCCCTTTTTAACGGTCGCGAAGCTCCACCTCTCAGGCTGATATTGGCTCGCTGGAGATGCCGGTTGTCCAATCATTCTACTTCCACTCGCGCCACCATCGTGGGAAGATTTCTGAGACATCCGCTCTTTAGATTGCACCTGGATTCTTTCTTTAATGGGTTCCAGGAAACACTAATTTCTTCAATGGTCGTAAACCGCATCTGTTCATTATCGGACCCAGTGGGGTGGTCCACAGACGAATTAGTCCCGTCTGGTATTTCGACCCGGTTCGCTGCTTTAATGAGCCGAAAACATGTGAGGTCCCTTATCTGTCCTTCTCAAATTCTAAGAACGGGAGAAACACAATGGGTAACAAAGGCTGAATAGCCTCACCGCTGGATGGGAGTATCATTGTTCGATCATGTGTCTCTTCCAGCAGGAGACAAGGTGGCGACTTCCTTACACTATCTAAATCACAGCAAACTGTATATTCTCTAGCTTTAAATCTTACAAGAAATTTTTTGGACGTTTCTAGAAATAAATCGTTTATTATTTTCGAAACTTATTTCATTTCCTTCTTTAAATTAATTATAATTAATGACATGTTTTATCTTGTAATAGCCAGAATTAGCCGGAATAATAAATTATTTACTGTCTTCTGAAAACTAATGCTTTTTAGAAATGTGTGTTAAAAAGAAGATTTTTTTTAATTCCAATGCAAGCGGGGAAAAAATAAAAAGTTTTATATATAAAAAAAGAATAATATTAGAGCGTTTTTTTAATTCTAAAGAATAAAGAATATCCCATCTTAAAATTACTAACAAATGAATAGCGAAGAAATAAGACACAGGCTACTATATACTTGATGGCATAACAATAAAAAAATAACTCTCTCTCACACACAAACACATACACACAAAAGATGTTAATAAAATGCTTGGATATAAGCTGGGAGATAAGCTAACAGAAGTAAAAGCAATGATTTGATATTTTTCAGGGAGATGTTTGAACAATATTGTTTCATCTTCTTTACGGTTCATATCTTCGTAAACAGAAGTGACCTTAAAAGCCTTTCAAAATCAATTTGATTCATCAAAGTGCAAAACCGACATTTATAAATTGCAAATTTTCTATATTCTTTTACATACATTTTTTGGTTGGTCTTTTAAAGGAAAGAAAATGAAAGGCCTTTTAAAGCCCTTTCCTTTTGGTCTTTTTAAAAGAAAGAAAATGAATGAGAGAAAAGAATCAATTGAAGCAGAAGGGAAAAAAATGAGAACCGGGATAAAAGAAGGTCGAAGGAAAATTTTAAAATAACGATGATATAAAAGTTTTTAAATAAGAATATGATAAAAAAAGTAAAAAGCGATATTATATTACATGTATTTGACATATGTACCAAAACATTGACATTTGAATGATGACATTCTCTGATTCAGGACGCCATCGTAAAAAAAAACTTAAAGAAATAACTTAATTCTTTAAAAAAAACTTAGAATTTAAATTCGATCCATTTGTTTTCAGGTGAAGATGATACGAAAGGAATTAAAGGTGAGAAACGCATTCATTCATAGAAGAGAAGACAAATAACAAGAATTCGAATTATTAAGTTCACTTTATTGCATCCTCGGAGTTACGAATTGTGTACAATCTCGAGTACAGCACAGAATGACAAAAAATGAAATAAGGAAAAGCCAATGAAAATTTTATTTCTGTGAATATATACTGTAAAGTTTTAATACGGATTTCCGATACGCATCGATCACAAATAAGGGAATCATAGGGATCTTTTAAAAGAATGTGTTTAGCTGGACCATATATTATCCCTTCATTCGGAGTGTGGAAATCTGTCGTTTAAACGATTCAGCAATTTTACAAAGCTTCTGTTTAGTTAATTAAATAGATAAAATGGAATGGTATCAGAAAATAAGATAATATTTTAGAATGTCTTTGATTTGAACTAAATGAAATTGAAAGCTAGGAAATTAATAAGAATTTAACTAATATTTTAAATTATTATTATTATATATAGAAAATAACATTGTGTATATACTTGTCAATGACAAAATACTTCATTACGAATCTGTAATGCTACTTCCCAACGCTCTTAGTCCATCACAGAAAAGGTAGTTTTACTGGAAGCTTTATTGGATCTGATGGGATGTTGGATCAATAACCTTCGGGCTTGGTGATTTTGGCAATGAAGCGGATGACACTAGAATCTTCAGGAATTTTAGGAATGGGACCAGCAAGAGACAAATTTTATTGATTCTTCTAGAACCTTCAGTGCCCTGTTTCGTAAGACGTGAAAGGCCGGCAAACTAATTCGGAATCTGCTGAATAGTCTAATCAGCGAGGAATTAGACGGATCAGTCCATGGAAGCACAAGTATTGAAAAAATCCACTTTCACACTGAGCTTTTGACAAAGTTCTCCAAAAAAGCAGAACTACCAGACAGATGACACTGGAGGCTACTCATAGCATTCCTCCCTCTGCTCTCAGGATTTACACTGACAGCAGCAGGCGAGACGATGGCGCAGCTGACAACGGAGTATATGTAGTGACTTCTGAAGGAACATTGGATCACCGGATTAGAAATCCAAACTTCTGTTCCGTGTTCAGGTCGGAGCTTTCAACAATCCACAAGGGACTACATCTGGCCGACACCTGTATTATTCCCGATTTTTACGACATATGGATTTTAGCGGATAGTCGTTCCTCTTTACAGCACATGTCGAACTGGAAGCAAGTGGGAGACTTAACGAGCATTAACATTCTAAATACCATCCATCGACTTACTGCAAAACACAACATTCACTTTCAGTGGGTTCCTTCCCACATTGGACATGAAGACAACGAGAGAATTGACGCCCTTGCTGTGGCGGCTACCACTGATGAAGTTGGTAATGCCCACACTCTCACGTATACAGAGCTCTCCTCAATTGCAAAAGTGAAGACAAATAAGCTTTGGCGTGTTCCTCCGAATAACTCCTAGTACTTTAGAGATTGTCCTGGAGGGAACCACCAGATCAGGGGCGATAGAAAACAAAGCACAGCCCTCTCCCGATTCATCAGCGGGCATATTAAAGCCCTCACTTTTCACCTGGGACAAAAGTATTTCCCGGACTGCCATTGGTGTAAGAGCGCTCCAGCTTCTCCCGCTCGCATTTTAAATTGTCTAAATTTTACAAAGAAGGGCACGCTCAAAGACTCAGTTCTATTTATGGACTTTTTGGAAACTTTGGGTTTTATGGAGATGGTCTAGTACATTTGGTCCATCTGGGATTAGTAACAACAAAAACAAGTATTGAGTGGAACTCAAGCGATCAATGGATTGAAATTTGAGTCCTGTGCCAAATCTTGACTAGTATTGAAGCCTTATTGAATCTTGTGATAAGTAGTCAGTCGAATAGTAGTGAATAACAGTTGAATACAGTTAAAACGAGAAGATAGTGGAGAATGGCCAGGGTTTGGAGAGACGGTAGATAGTAGCTACAGAAATCCCCCCTTCTGCTGAGTTCTATCTAGTTCCTTTGTGTGCTGTGATTGTTATTAGTTACTGATTACTTCTTGTGTGCTGTTGTTTGTTGTGAATGCTGCTACGTATTTCCTGTGTATTTATCATCTCGGCTATGTATTTATCGTCTGTGTATTCGTGTTTTTGTGCAAATAAACGCCGAGCCATGCTGACTGTTTCACCATTGATCTGCCAGCGAACCCTTCGAGTGAAATGGAATTTTCGTTATAATATTATTTATCAAAAAGAAAGGAAATAAGCTTTATATTCGCAGCAATGACCGAATCGGCTTCATATTACCTAACGGAAATTGTAATATTTTTACCAAGACTGATCGAATAAAAGAGTAGAAAAACAAAACAATTATTTTATTTTCAGCCTTATATATATACAAAAAAAACTTATTTCTATCTAGGTTAATATTATTTACAAATATTTTTTAAAAGTTCAATCACACAATTGTTCTTTGATCAAATATGAGAATAAGTAACCAAAAAATACCATTAACAGGTCGTTAAATTTAAACGGCTTCTCCAGGGCTGCTACAGAAATCCACCGATCTTTAACGGTTGGATTTCACACAGAAGCTCGAATCACACGGAGCATCTCAAAAAATCAGAAACAAATGCTCTGGACGCAGACGTCTTTTCGAATCCCAATTAGAAGCCTTTTTCTTCTCTCTTCCCGGGAAAAAATATCGCATTCTATTTTCATCATATATATGTCTCTGATTTCTCATTAGGAATTTGAGTTACCTCTCACCCAATAGCTGTTCAACAACGCTTCCTTACTGATATCAACTCAATCAAGGGAGTGTCTGTTGAAGATTCCTCACTTTGGCCTACCTTTCTGGAGTACATGTTGATTATAATCAAATAGCAGCTACAACCAGGTTCGGTTGTAGTATACCTGGGTTTAAAACTTAATGACAACGGTTGCTGGTGATTGGTCATTTTTGATGACTTACAGTCTTTTCATAAGGGCAAATAAGTTGAGCTTCAGGATGTTTTGACTTTCTGCTTCCTTGATAGACATGATATATCAATTTGTAACAACGAGGCACGCATCTGTGTTAACCTACCTGGATAGCAAAAAGTGACCAGACACAATGCTTCTCCTAGTGAAAAGGATCCACATCTGGCGGTCTGTATGAACTTAACTATGTATAGGGAAACAGGTGATGTTACATTGCCAATCCCCGTATGAAGAAAAAGGAGAAACTTTAGAGTATTATAAAATAAAATACTCATAAATGCAAAGTTAGAAACACAAATAAGTCTACTTATTATTATTTTCTTGTCATCGGTAAATTTTGCATTGAAAGACCTCAAAATATTTCAGCACCTGTGTATTCATATTATCAAAATCCACCAAATTAGATTTAGTTTAGTTTTGAAATTAATTTCGTACTTGAATCACTTCTCTTGTGAAGACTTCAATGCCGCTATGCTTAATCAAAAACTTCTTCAATCGCTAATAATTAATCAAAACATTGAAACTAATATACCTGATTAAAATACACTGATTTCAATGGATCTCTGTCGCAAACTATCAAGCACTCCAAAATACTACTTTCCCAGTAAGACACAAAAAATTTCCATGACATCGTTATTCAATTCCTTTTATTGGTTTTTTATTAGTTTGTTCAATTCCTTTTATTAGTTTTTATTAGTTTATTCAATTCCTTTTATTACTTCACACTTTCCTTATATATATCTTGTTCACATTTTCAATCGTTAATAAAATAATTTTTATTCATTCATTCAAGTTCAAAGACATTTGTTAAAACTTGTAGTGGATGACACTTGATGTTAATACGGTCTTTTCAAATATTAATTTATTCATTGAATTTAATTGATTTTTAATACTTTAAATAGAGTTTTAGCAGTTTGTAAGGAAAATTGAGATAGAAAGATAGTAGCTCAGTCGGTAAAATGTGAGGATTTTAGTATTTTTCGCGTGAAGGTGAAGAATGTGAAATCTATTCTTGCTAGAATCAATCATTTTATGATAAATTATTTCTATTAATTGTAATTATTTAATAAAAAGTAACTAAAATAAAAAATTTCTTTATTGGCCTAAGTAGGAACTGTTTTAATTGTTTTACATTAATTGCTTTCATATTAATGCTAGTCGAAACAATAGGTACTCGCTTGTTCTTTATTAAATCCTCTCATCTTTCTGTAAGAGAAATAAGTGGAGGTGATAACATACCCTTTAATAATAGTGAATGCGTGTTTTTGACATATTTTCTAAACAGATTGAAAACAAAACGAAACAAAATTCGTTCAATTCAATTTCAACAAAATTTGATACAGAGCTAGCTACAACTGCAGCCACAAAAACATACCAAATTTGATATATTTCAGTTTTTCGGTTTTTGAATCATAACGTTTGCATGTTTTTGGTTTACAAATCAACTGAAATGGAATTCTATGTGGGATATGATTCAAAATTTGATAGGTGTCTAATGTTAAATCTGAGCTGTAAATTTTATCATCTGGTTTTCTTCGTTTTGAAGTTATAGTGTTCATATATATTCGACACGTGGGACAGAAAGAATTTCTTTGAATAGATTTTTCTCAGAAATTGATAAAAATCTACAAATTTTACTATAGATCTCATACCAAATTTCCTCCATCTCGTTTAAAGCGTTTTTGAGTTATCTTTGTCACAAACAATCTTATTACAAAAAAAAAAGTTTTTCAAATTTAAGGAGTTTAAAATGTGAAGACTTGTCAATATCTAAAATTCATTTCTTCTTCTTTTTTTACAATTACAATACTTTGTTTAAACCAGCTTCGAAACCAAAAAAATTTCAAATTTGTGACCCGATTACACAGAAGAACCATCATGTTAGCGGTTCTGATACTTTTTAAGCGAATTTATTTCATCGGATTTTAATTTTTTTCGAAGATCGAGATAGATGAAAAATCAATTGGCGCGAGATCAGGAGATTGTGGCGGGTATTTAAAAACTTCCATTTCAACTTTGTAATTTTCTCAGCGACTGTTGTACAACATGTTGTGTGGTATTAATGAAGATAAAGGTTACGTCTTTTTCAGTTTGCCTGCCCCGGACGCCTTGAGTCTAGGAAATTATTCAAACTAGTTGTCTAATGTTTTCTCACATTAATGTAACTTGCAATAAATAATTCCATGGTATCTCACTTAATACACAACAATTTTAAAGAATGGATCCAAGCCTTTGCGAAAGTTTCAGCGCTTTTAATGGACCACGGTGGCCTGGTAATAAGATCTCGGCTTCCGAGCCGAAGGGTTTCAGATTCGAAACCCGCTTCCATAGAAGAACCATCATGCAAGCGAGTCTGGTGCCCGTTAAATCCGCATAGTCCAAACGTCTTTTTGCTGGTATCATGTGGAAGAGGGAGAAGATGAGTTTGGAGAGGGAGAGGATGCCCGTTCAGGCGTCGTCCTCGTCATCTGACCACCGTTCAAAGTTTCGAGTCCCGTTCCCAAATAGCCGCTAGTGTTGCATTAAAGCCGGACAGTAATATAACTGAATTAAGTTTCGACACACACAAAAAATGGAAAGTATATGAAGCATTAAAAAATGAAAAGAAGCATATTCAGTGATACATGAGAGTTCAATGACATATTCCTCACTTAACTATGACGTCCTTTGTGCTGGCATTACATAACAATCAGATGCAGTAATATAATATCTGATATGAGACTACAGGTACGTCATTTGAAATCGTCCCTCAAATTGCAGACTTCGCGCGTCATTTTCTGCTTGTTTCCGAAACCAGCTCCAAGTATCATGCGCAAAACTTCATTTTAGTGACTTAATTAGAATTACAATTGCTAATCTGTCGCATTAAGCAACTTCGGAAAGTGAGAGGAACGATTCAAAAACCGCAGGGAAATGAGCCGCCGAAAAAGCTTCGCTTTCCTCCAAACCGGCTGACCCTGCGGCGACCTCCTAATATACCCGACGGTCGAGTGGTCGATCGGGCAATGGGCTCTCTGAAGAGCACTTCATCCACACGCTGCCGCTATGCTGGCTGCTTCGTCCTAGGCTTCGTGGTCGCTTCGTTCACCCTCGCAGCCATGTTCTGGATCATCTGGGTAAGAAGCCTCTCTTTACACCTACTTCACCTGTCGCAGCGGCGTTGTTGTGTTAAACGTGCATCTTTAAGTGCGGTTTGGCCTTGACATGAATGAGTGTCTCAAAAATGCGACGTAAACAATTGAGGAGATAAAAACTACCGAATAAATTAAACAGGGCGCGACTTCGCAAATAAAATTGTGCTGATGACATATAAACCATTTTTGCATTGGTGAATGGAGAAGACGTCGATTAATGATGGAATTCTTAGTCTTTAATTGCTGCAGTTAACCGCTTAACAGGTTTGTCCGTATGCCGTACGTGCATCGATTTATTGAATTTTGATAGCAGTAAGTTAAAAATAAACCATTCATAATGATTATATAATTCAATAGCAAAATTACTTCGAATAAATAAATAAGTCATGCATTCAATGGATTTCCGTTTGAAACAAAATTAGAAAATATTCTTAAAATAGAAGGTGTATTCTGATTAGATATTGAAGAAAATAAAACGGTTAAGCGGTTAAAGACTAAGGTAACCTCTTCGTCGTCCGTAACTCGTCAAGCGCTTTCAATTGAAACTCTTGCAGAGCGGCCGTAACATGATTCAAGCTTTCTTCTACGGTTTAAAATTTTTAAACGTTTAAAAGTCTTTGTAAATGTTTACTTGTTTGAGTTTGTAGTTTTATTTGTTCTATTGCGGCCCAAAACAGAGAAAAACGGAAATTTTCGCGGACAGAAGAGGAAGTCGAAAGGGGTTAATTCACTTTTAGAGTATACCCACCCACCCTTCAGAAAAACGAGTAATGTATAAAAAAACAATTTTTTAAATCAATTCCGACGTAGGTTAACAAAGAAAAATTTTATTTTAGTTACTCATTATTAAATAATTACAATTAACATAAATTTGACAGAGTCACAATATTAAGTGGAAAAATGGAAAGCGAATTTCCTAGCAATTTTCTATTTCCCTTTCCACATGGTGTTCGAACTCGCATCCCAAGGGATTGGAACCCTTTCATATACCAACCAGAATATCCCGGTCTAAGGATTACAACTGCTATAAATAATTGAACAAAAAATTGTACTAACAATGAATTTTCAACGCCAATAGAATATTGAAAGTCAACTGCGGCAACGCAAATTGCATGATTTTTCTACATAAGTTGAGGTACCTCAACTTCTACATAAGTTGAGGTTTCTAATTTTTTTTTAATATTCTGTATTATTTTAATTCTAAAATACTTCAAAATGAATCGGAAATATCGACTAATTAACAATGATTTTAAATGCATCAAGCATCATGAAAATTAACATAATTATTTAAAATGATCGGCCGAAAACATGCTAAGCCTAGTCTCATTGACGTGGGGAAAAAATAAATTGAATTTTTTTACTTATTTGGCTATGTGGAAACGAAGATTTTTGTCTAGAAAGTCAGTTTTCAATTAATTTATAAAAAATTCATGAATTAATATTTGAAAAAACTGCATTAACATCGAGTGTCATTCTCTATGAGTTTTAAAAAATGCTCTTGAACTCGAGTGAATAAATGAAAAGTATTTTATTAACGATTGAAAATTTGAACTAGATATATACAAGGCGGAGTGTGAACTAATAGTAGGAATTGAGAAAAGTAACGACGGAGTTATTTGGAGACTATTCTCGTAAATACAGAGCTTTAAACCAGGTGAATTTGACCGGTGTAATCATGCTATTAGTTACCCTCTCGTTACATTTGATTTTAAGAATTGGCTTAGATTGAATAGATTGTTTAGAAAATATGAATCTTTTGTTTATCTCGATGGTGCTCCGTAAGACTGGCTTCCTCTGATCTAAGAGATAAAAATGATGCTAAAAATTTACTACACTGATTCATTTTAATTTTAAACCACAAATTTATTTAAATATGATGTCCAATATAAGAGAGGTAAAAAAATGATTAGCCGCATGTAACTCGAGAATGAAAAGAATTTCGGCATTAAAATGGATAAAAAATTATATAAGATAGATAAAAAAATTATATTAGATCGTGTTAGATAAATCTAGATAGAATGATTTAAATATTTTATTCATAAATTGTTTAGAAAATATTGATAAAGTCAAAATTATTGATGAACTAAGCTGATATAAATGTTATAAAATATTAAGAGAAACTTATAAAAAGATTATTTGTATCTATCAAATAAAAAATTGTGAAATCTACTTTATATTTCAAACAATTTAAATGAATAAAATTTGTTTGTTTGAATAATGCTTTTTTTTTCAATTCCTACTATTAGCTCCATTTCTCTCTATATATATATTTCTTTTCAAATGTTCAATTGTTAATAAAATAGTTTTTATTCATCCACTCAAGTTCAAATACAGTTTTTTAACTTGTAGTGGATGACATTTGATGTTAATGCAGGTTTTTTTTCAATTTTTAATTCATTAATTTATATTAATGAATTAAAAACTAATTTTCTCACCAAAAATCTTCATTTTCCCATCGCCAAATAAGTAACTAATTCAGTTTGTTTTTTCCCAACATTAATGAGGTTAGGCTTAACATGTTTTCAGCAGATTATTTTAAACGATTCTGTTTATTTTATGATATTTGAGGCTTTTAAAAATAATCATCGTGAACTAATCAATTTTTAATCAGTACTTCATAAAGAAAATTAGAAATTTTGTTGCCCCAACTGGTGTAGAAAAAGTAAGCATTTTTCGTTGTCACAATTGGAATAGAAAATTCAATGCTAATATAATTTTGGTAAATTATTTATAGTAACTGTAATTGTTAGACCGGGATAGCCTGGTTGGTAGGACGTTGGATTCTCACCCGTGGGCTGTGAATTCTAATCCGCGAGCCGAAAAGTCTCCGTATGTGGTGGATGTTAAATCTGTAAAGGATACTAAGTTCTTCATGTGGAGAGTAATACCATTGGTGGTACTGATTCGGAGGTGGTCGTTCTATGTTTCAGATCTAAGTTACGATCTGTGGATGAATGAATGAAATGCATGAATGAAGGTCGCACCGTAAAAAGGGTTTGGAATGTATGTGAGTTAAAAGCCAAACTTTGGCTCTCGGGTGCTCAGGGGTCCAGGACCTCAGGAGCTAGTGCACCCCTCCTTCTGTTGTAAAGAAGTACACGAGATCAACAACAATCGTAATTTTTAAGTAAAAAAGCAGCTAAAATAAATTTTTACATAAATAGGACTTAATTTTAAAAAATTGCTTTTTATATCACTTGTTATACTCTAAATTAAAATGCCGAGTTTTAATTGAATAAATGTGAAAAATACTTAAAAAAATGCAAAGTGTTTCGATATGTCTAAATTAAATAAATGTAAACATTAGGTATATTACAGTATTTTTGTATTTAATAAACATACAAAATGGAATTAGCAATTCTTTTTATTCAGATAATGCATCGGTTGGAATTTCTCATGCATACAATCAGGTCAGGTGGAACTTGATTTGATAAATGTAGTTTTGAAGGTAAATCCTTGCCCAAATTCTCAGGTATCAGAGAAAAGACGACTTGCTTTTTTCAGTAAAATGCACACGATTTCTTAATTATTATTTTGATAAGACACTAAAATATACTTCTATTCAAAGCAAAGAAATTTATTAAGAGAGTCTGCTTTTAAACAGTCTTGTTTCTTAGTCATTCATTACTGAAACAGAGTTTAGTCTTTCTTTCTCTTCAAATTTCAGCACCATACCAGCAAGGAAGTATTAATTGAAAAATTTAGTAAAAGAAACAACTGTCTCTCAAATAAACAATAAAACGTACTTTGAGTATTTCGCCCGTCTGTACAATCACGTTTTGAATTGCATGCGTTAAGTTTTTCCTTGCGATTTTCTTTGATTGAGAAACGTCAATTCATTTGAACTAATCAACCCAATCTGCTAATTATTGAGCGTACAACTTAAAATGTCTGTGAATGTGTATAAAAAGATACAAATAAAAGCGGAAATATTTGCTTTGAGTTGTGTCCAAAGAAAAGAATTATATCAATCTTTTACTGACAAAATCCTGCATTTTAATATTTTAATGGATAAGTTTTAATTTCATTATAATATTAGAAACATTGCTATAGGTTATATGACTATTAGTGTTTGGTTTTATTAATAGTTGGAGATATTTATTAATGAATTTTTTTTCTTTAGAGGCCGTTACTTTAGTTAAGTTAAAAAGTGCCCAATTTCCAAACTACATTTAGATTATTGGGGAAGGATTATAGGATTGGATCTAATAAATTTAAACAGGAATTAAATGAAAACGGTAACCACCACATCAGCATGAAATTATTACATGAAAAAGCTACCATTTCTATAAATATAAATCGAAATGACTTTCACATTTTTAGGAAAAGAAAACCAATATGTCACTATAATATGACTTCGATATACGACACTCTTCATTATTATGTTCATTTTAAACGCTAACTTACTTGTCCGATTCCAAATAAATTAATATGTTTCCTAGTTAAAATAATTGTTCCGCTCACTGCAAAATGAATAAATCTTTATTTATCTTCTTTATCTTTATCTTTATATTTACTTATAATAAAGCACGATGTGTGTGTGTTGGCGCTGTACAGGCCAGACCGTTCGACCTACAGCTACCAAATTTGGTATATGTATACCTTGGGGCCGAGAATATGCACCTAGGAGCCCTTTTTTTAAATTTTGAATTAAAAATTTAATTAATTAAAAAATAAGCCAAATTTTACCGTTTTTTCATTATAACTTCTAAAAATATTACAGAACCAAATTTATTTTTGCATCATGTTCAAGCTCAAAAAATTAGCTTTTCAATGTTACTAATGTTTTGACCTACGAATTAAAACTCTATTTTTAATGAATTTTTAAACATTTAATTTAATCGTTTTTTTTTCAACAATTTATTTCGCAAAAAAATAAATAATAATAAAATTTTATCTTCTCGAAGATCTCAAAAAAAAAAAAATCAGCTTTTAATAAGTGTTGCCATCACATTTTCAGAAGTTCTGAATTTAAAAAAAGCTAATTACTACCAAAAATAAAAAAGAAAAATACAATTTTCCTCATATGATTATATGAAATTAAACAAATAGGAAATGTGATATTTTTTAAACCGTAAATGCAATATAAAATTTTTCTTGATCGTTTGCAATATTAAAATTAACAATTCCATTAAAGAATGAAAGTAAATAAAAATACAAAGTAAAAATATTTTACAAAAGTTGGACAGTTAAAACTGAAAAAGAATTTTTAGAAAATCACCTAACGATAATCTTCTTAGAGCGAGATTAATTATTTAAAAGCAAGAAATATTAAACGAACTTTGAAAATGACGTCATTTCAAAGAAACGACGAACAAAAAGCAATTGATAATCAGTAGTAGTAAAATATTTTTGCATTCTTTTTTTTAATTTTTAAAACAATAAGATATGTTTTGAATTGTTACTTTTACTTATGTGAATAAGATAGTTTGTGCAAATCAAAGAATTCGCCTTCGTGATTGTAATTTATCTCCGCATTTTAATGAATCATACGAAATAAAAACGCATCTTCTTTCAACGAAGTAACGTAATATTAAAGCTATACTGGTAAAAGTAGGTCAGCTATTTGAACTTAAAATATTTAAACTTAATTTAAATTTATTTAAAACTTAAAAATATTTTGCTGAAAAACTTATTATGAGACCAAGTTATATAAAAAATGATTTAACCCTTTAGTTGGCATTAATATTGGCGAACCGATTGGTCGCCAAAGGCGGCTAGTAACTAATAAAATATGAATAAGTGGATGCTGACTTAATCGACTTTAATAGTAACTCCTCATAATTTTATCAGTTTATATCTGGTATCCGACGCGTTGCTGCCACAGAAGAAATAATTTTGGAAATATCGCTTGAAATTCGAAATAGCTATCTTCTTTAATAAGGAATGATAGAAAGAATATTTATTTTTTAAATCGACAAGGAATACAATCCCTGATATGGAATGACATATAAAGAAGAAAAGGGGGAAAAAGAATATTTATTATATTTTTTGACTTTATTATACAAGTATACTTTAAGGTAGACAATGTTTTTTTCCCGTCTTTCTCAAAAACAAATAAACATTTTCGCTGTCTGACTCGTGAGCATACAAGTGGCGATCAGAAAAACCTGGATTTTATAGGTTCAAAGTTATAAGTTGGCTAAGTATTATCGCAATCGGATTAACGGTATAGAACGTATAAAATGCGAGGAAACAAAAATTTATTTTTATATATTAAATATAATAAATTAAAAAATTTATTTCAAAAATGTATGATGATAAGAAGAAATTATTTATTATTGTTTAAAATCTTTTTTAAAACAAAATTTTTGGCCTTTTCTTTTAATATTCTATTAGTAATTTTTCATCAAGCAAATTAATTTTGATTTACATTTGAACTATATTCGCAATATGAAAATTTAATGTTTTATAAAACCGCTATAGCATTGTTAGAAAAAAATTTGAAATCACAAAATAATTGCTGTTTTATTCCCCTTTCTTCACATTGAATCAACTGAAAATTTTAGTAAAATATTTTATACTTTAAATTATTTTGTTACATAAGGGAAAATTAGAATATATATTTTTTTCTACGTTTTTCTTATAAAATAAACTTCGTTACATTAACAATAAAAATCTTTTATCTACAAAATTTTATGAGAGTAAACTGAGGATGAAATGATGACGAATGATCACTGAAATAAACATCTAAAAACTAGTTTTCCGCTTAAAATAAGGATGCACCTCAATAAGTTTCAAAATAAATGTATTTAATAATAAAAAAATTAATTTTGGAGTGTTTGAAAGCTATGTCACGGCAGATGCTATATTTAAGTATAAAATTCCACAATCCTAATGTATTTTATTTTTCTGTACGTCATTGTATAGCTCAAAGGTGTTTTACTACATTAAAGAAAGTGATCAGTAAATTGAAATAACGAATTATAAATTACAACTAGTATGTGAATATGAACATTTTGATAGAATGTGATAAATCTACTTGGCCAGATTTCGAATCCTTGAACTGAAATGTAGTTTAAAATTTTACGGTTATTTTAAACTTAAACTACAGCAAAGAAATCCGTAAAACATATGCTTAAGACAACACGTTTTGGGGCCAACTTGTAAGTTCTAAAATAATCATAATTTTGTCATTTATGAAGAAATAACTGATGAGATGAGAAGCACGAGAAAATTCGTGAGAGGCCCGTAAAGAATAGGTATAAAATAAGAGAAAACTCGTGAGCAATTTTTAATGAGTTAATAAGAGAAAGTTTATGTATTTGCATTTTAATTGTAAATTGCGTGATGCAATATACACGATGAAAAGATTGTTCAAAACTTTCTACTGGACGGACCATCGAAGCTAGAGCTACCAAATTTGGCAAATTCCTTCTTTACTAGTTAAAGTCCACTATGAAAGAGTTCTTCAAAACTTAATTTAGAAAAGAATCATTCACGATTTTAATGTCTTACTTAGAGAATATATGGACATGTTATTAAAAATAAACTCTTTTTATAACATCAAAATACCTAGCAACTATTATCGTAAATGAATGAGTTAAAAAATATTGTTATATAACAAAAAAATTTTTTTTATCTTTATATAATTTATGCCTCAAAGTATGAAGGATATATCTGCAAAAATTCGGAGATAAATGAACTTAAATAAAATGTACCTGTTAGAAAAACAATATTACTGTAACATATTGAATTCACAGTATTATATTTTACGATACGTAATATTATTATAATGCAAAAAGGATGTTCTGACACAAACAAGTTTATTATGATCAATTGAAATAAAGAAGTCATTGACTGAAAAATAAAAAAAAATTCTTTCAAATTTTCGACTTTATTATCCTGAACGACTAGAATACTGAAGTCACTGACTGAAAAGTAAAAAAAAATACTTTCAAGTTTTTGAGTTTATTATCCTGAATGACTGAAATAGAGAAGTCACTGACTGAAAAATAAAAATTACTTTCAGATTTTCAATTTTATTATGTAATACTTTTCGTTGCCTTTCTCATTATGCATTCATCAAAAGATCAATATGAGTAATGCATTATTTGTAACACAGCCATTACATTTGAAAAAAAAGACCTTGTCACAAAACTTTATTTATTATAATAGGATTATATAATTAAATGTTATTTTATCTAATAATTGATATTTTATTTAATATTAGTATTAGTTCTATTAAAATGTATCAATAATATAGAGGCTCTTAAACTAACATTTATAGATTTATAATTGAAATTCATAGACATAAATAGGATTACGTAATTATTATCTAGAAACATAAAGATTTCTAGTGCAGAAAAACATAGCAGGCTTTTCCCTAACAAACAAATATTGGTTTACTAAAGCATTAAAAAATTATTTTTTATTCAATATTTGATAAGCCTTTTACCTAAAATATTTATCAATTTTAAATTAAATATGGGCAGTGGTAAAGCATTAATCTTAATGAAAAAGAAATAAATATGGAATATGTATAGATGTATAAAGGATGAAAACTTGGAAAGGAGTATTTACTATTAGATATTTAAATTATAATTAATCAATAAAATATCTTCGTTCTATTTCATCATAAAAATATAATTAATATTAGAGTACCGACCCTATTTACACAACCTAACTCTATTTTTAAAAGTGCATTCCAGCATCCAAAACATCGAATGATATTTTAGAAATATATTATATTAAGAAGGAAATGAGTTTTGTCTTTCACATCATAATAAAATAATTTGTGCATCTGTTTAGTTTTACAAACCGTATCGAATGCCTTATAATTGTACTAATATACGATAGATGCTATAAAATTTAAATATAAATTGTTGTTTCAATCCTGTTTTTATAAATAATAATCAAATATTCATTCTCAAAAAATATCAATGGGACATTCTGTTTTCATGTATCTTATAAATAGAAATGCTTAAAGGAACAACAAAAACTGAAAGTTAAATATTGCATTAAAAACATTTGCATTTATTAATATTTTTAAATGCCTTTTCATAATTTAAAGATTATAAAAACTAATAAACAAAATGTTATTACATGATTTTAATTTAAAAGTGAAGCTCTTAAGACAAAAAAATTTGAAAATCCGGTTTTACTGCATATTTTTTTAATTATAAAATATTTCAGAGTATACATCAAACATTGTAGTCACAAAAAATATAAAAATTTTAATTGATAAATGATTCTTAGTTTATTTTTTATTACATTATGACTGAAATCTGCTTTCATTTAAAATTTTCCGATACTTCACTATAAAAAATGGATTTTTTATATTATATATTCCTTATATAACATTTTTTTATTGAATCGAATCTATGGTAATGATTAATAAATGTGCATAGAACACTTAAAAAATACTTTATTTCTATTCTGACAAACAAGTAAATACAAAGAATATAATAAAATAATTTTTTAGCAATACAAAAACGTTCTTTTAAAATTAAACGATGACAGCAAAGTTAATGTATTAAATTTCATTCCGAAAAATTATGAAAGCACTGCAAAACTTTTTTATGGAAAAGTTTCTGAATTCTTTTAAAATTTATAAGATTTAATTTTCTTTATGAATTTTAAAGAATTTGAGCAGTAATAAGAAAATTTTTCGTTGAAATATCTGGCAAAAATACAACGGAATATATTAAAAAAAAAAACTTACGTTATTCCTACTAAAAATTTTCAAAATGAATGTAAACTTATTGATATGAAAGCAAAATTAAGTAAAGACTTTTTTTTCACAGGGAAGCAACTCGAACTCATAACCATTCTATCTCAAAGCACAACATTTGTTGACTTTTTTTTCCGCATTGGATACTTTTATGTCCTTTTTTAATAAAAACTATTCCTCGTTCCTCTCACTTTGATTATATTAGAGCAATTCTAAAGTTGTTCTTGAAGATTTTTTGCCTTTATGGATCATAAAAGTTTTCAATGAATGAAAATAAGATTTGAGACAGTAATGTCCTTGTTTTTCTCTAACCTGGCAAAGAGATATTTTTCCTTACCTTTAAAACAAAAAGTATTAGAAATAAAATACTACAAATTCAGTTTTGTTCTGAATTTGAGATTTATTATTTTATCATGAGATATCACTGACATTATCATTATATAACGGTAATTCACACTCATTTAATTATTTTTATTGTATATATATATCTTTATATATAAAATTCTTCTGTGCGTGTGTATGTGACGGAACTCCTCCTAAACGACTGGTCCGATTTTGATGAAATTTTTTGTTTGTGTTCAAGTGGATTCGAGAATGGTTTAGATTCACAATTCAGTCCACTACAAAATGTAGAATTTTAATTATTAATTAAAAACTAACTTTCCCGCCAAAATAACTTCCTTCCCCCATCGCGAAATGAGTAAGGTTTTAGTTTTTTTTTCTAACAGTGATGAGGTTAGGCTTAACATGTTTCCGATCGATTATTTCAAATGATTTTTTTTATTTTCATTCATTTATTGCATTTAAAATTAAGCATCGTCAATTAATAGACCTTTCAGGTTCATTCTGAAGTACTTTTAAGTTAAAATAAAACAGAATAAAGGAAATTCAAAATTTCTAACCTGCCCAACTCATGTGGGAAAAAAATAACTATTCTGTTGATGAAGTTTAACGCATGCGCATTTTGTTGAGAGCTTTATTTAAACGGAGACTAAACTATTGGTTTGCTGTTTTGTTTTACTTCGGATAGTCGCTATTAAAAGGTTAGTTATGTTGCTTTTGTAATTAAATAGTATTTCTGTTATATATTTTTAAGTACATCTTTTTTATTAAAGTTATTTTAAGTCGTAGTAATAAGTAATTGCCAAATGAATAAGGCTTCAGTTTTTTTTTCCCATACTAACAGTTCGTCTTAACATGTTTTCAAGATTCTGTTTATATATTTTTTAAATTTTTGCTGCCTTTGAAATCCAGAAAAATGTCATTTTCAGCACACTATTCTTCGAAATGAAATAAATAAATATATTTTCTAAAAAAGTAAACGCAAAATATAGTTTTGTATTTCACAGCATCCATATTATTAATTTTATAAATCAACTTCATGAAAGCAAAGTTGTTTAATTCATGCAGAGTATTCATTCAAATCCGGAAAAACGGCCAATTTTTAAATAGGTACAAATATTGTTTTGAAATTTTCATGATATTTTGCATGCTTGAATTAATTCAAAATATGCTTTTCTCTTTAAAACTTGATATTATTGACTTTTTTTGAAAAATGTTAAAAAATCAGTGCAATAATATTATTTGAGGTCTTCAATAAAAAAAATATAAGATACATAATTCATATATAAATGCAAATTATATCATTATATGTTCATAAAGCATAAGATAAAAGTTTCAGAGTTGTAACTAAAAATAGAATCTGCATGGAGTATTTGAAATTTTGAAGAGTATCACAAAATTTCATTTTGAGAAAAAGCTAAAAATACATTTAAATGTATATTTACAGACCAGAAACATAATTGAAATAATTTAAATTTATTAAATATTCATGTTTATTAAAAGAATAGTTTATTTTATGAAATTTATACATCTATAAATTTATAATATTTTTATAAGAGTTCTCAAAAAATATAAAGGAAATACTATTGGTGAAACCAAACCAACTCCCTTTTTTCATCAACAAAAAAAAAAGTTTAAATAAAAATTAGACTTTCTTAATAACATTTCATTAGCCACAAAAAATAATTGATATTCATATAACATTTTTAAACTATATATGCAGCCTTAAACAAATATAATAAAAATTTGAAGGCAAATCAAAATATACCTGCTGCATAAATTATGTCCTCCTGTTTTTCTTCTAATTTGACATGTGTTGATTTTTTGCATTTTTTTTCATTTCATTGTTATTATATTATGCCAATATGATACAGGTTTATAAGAACAATTCATTATATATATTTTTAAGTACATCTTTTTTTAAAGTTGTTAATTTGTAGTCATAAGTAATTGCCATATGATTAAGGCTTCAGTTTTTTTCCCCCTATGCTAACAATGTTCAGCTTAACATGCTTTCGAGATTCTGTTTATATTCTTTTAAAATTTTTGCTGCAAATTAAATCCTGAAAAATGTAATTTTCAGCACATGATTCTTTGAAATGAAATAAATAAATATATTTTCTAAAAAAGTAAATGTAAAATAAAGTTTTCTATTTCACAGTATCTATATTATTACTTCTATACATCAACTTTATGAAAGCAAAATTGTTTAATTCCCGCAGAGTATTCATTCAAACCCGTCCCAATGGTCAATTTGTAAATCTTTATTAATAGGCACAAATATTGTATTGTTTTGAAATTTTCATGATATTTTGCATGCTTAAATTTATTCAAAATGTGATTTTCCCTTTAAAACTTGATATTATTGACTGTTTTGGAAAAATGTTAAAAAATTAATGTCATAATATTATTTGAAATCTTCAATAAAAAAAATATAAGATAGATAATTCATCTATAAATGCAAATTATTTTATTATATGTTCATAGAGCATAAGAGAAAAGTTTCAGAGTTGTAACTAAAAATAGAATGTGCATAGAGTATTTGAAATTTTGAAGAGCATCACAAAATTTCATTTTGAGAAAAAGCTAAAAATACATTTAAATGTACATTTACAGAGCAGAAACAAAATTGAAATAACTTAAATTTGTTAAATATTCATTTTTATCAAAAGAATTGTTTATTTTATGAAATATATACATCTATAAATTTAAAATATTTTTGTAAGAGTTCTCAAAGAATATAAAGGAAATACTATTGGTGAAACCAAACCAACTCCTTTTTTTCATCATCATCATCAAAAAAAGTTCAAATAAAAATTAGACTTGCTTAATTACATTTCATTAGCCACAAAGATTAATTTATATTCATATAACATTTTTAAACTATATCTGCAGCCATAAACAAATATAATAAAAAATTTGAAGCAAATCAAAATACACCTGTTTCATAAATTATGAGCTCATGTTTTTCTTCTAATTTGACATCTGCTGATTTTTTTGAATTTCATTGTTATTATATGATAACAATATGATATATGCTTATAAGATACAATTTGTTTTATATAGTGAACTTTTTTTTCTGAGTTATAATAAAGCAGCAATCAAATTTTGATATATTTTCTTCGTGGAAACAAGAAGGCCTCTACAACTTTGTTGTTCACTTAAAAGGTTTTTTTTAATGTAAGTTCCCTTTCACCAGTAAATACAGAACGAAATTCTTTAACATATTTAGCACATAATAGACACATTTTTGATGAAAAAAAAACTTGCTTTAAGGATTTGAAGAAATTTTTCCTGACATTCATGACAAAGAATATTCTTCAAACAAGAATACTAAAGTGATTGCACAGAAAAATATAACTATTATATACAATTTTAAGATGATGAATTCATTATTTCAGGTTTATTTTAGTTGGTAGAAGCTTACAAAATGTCATTAGAATTGCTTGGTTATGAATCAAAATATTTCTTTGTCCATCATATCTTAACATTTTCAAACTTTGTCTGCTTTTATTTGGACGTCCTTTAGGCTTTCAGTCGTGGAAACTGATTAAAATTTAAAAAAAAAAATTTAGAAAAAAAAAAGGTTATTAAAAGTAATTTTCAATTTTAACCCTAAATAGAGCGGTTTTGGTATCTAATTTCAAAGGAACTGAAACGAGCCATTCGAATATGAAATGTATGACGAATGAATGAACAAACCAAAACAAACAACAAAAGAAAGAAAAGGTAGAATTTTTTAAAGTCTGCCAAAGCAAAAACAACACCTTAAAATCAGAATTACGAAAAGCAGTGTTTGGAGGAAAACGAAACTGTTTTTATTGCAGCTGTCCAAATGGAAACAAGTGGGTGTGGCATCCTAATAAAAATAAAATAAATGCTGATATTGTGCAAACGAATTAATATATCAAAATAATTTTTTTCCAAACGATAGCTTACAGCTTAAATATACATCAAATATCAAAATAAAGATATCGCAAATGTCATCGATTTTTTACATTTTTATCATCCAATGTGCCCTCAATGTGTTTATTATATTCCTGAAACAATATATGTTTTAAACAATTTTCTTTCTTTTTTTTTAGTGTTTGATGCATTTAAAATTAAACATTGTTAATTAATCAATTTTTTTCGGATTCATTTTGAAGCACTTTTGAATTAAAATAAAACAAAAAAAGTAATTAAAAAATTTAAAACAAACTCCCCCTAACTGTCAAACATTTGACATCAATCATAAGTATAAGAAAGGAGTATTAGGATTATCCTTGCTAAAGCCTTCAAGTTGATTTCTTTCGACCCTGCTATTTCATGATAACATGCATTTATAATGAATACATTATAAACTCAATTAATAAGCTTTAAAACAAACATGTTTTAATTTATATCTTTTGAATGCAGAGTTAATTTGTAAAACTTTACCACATAACTTGAGATTGAAGATTGGCTCACCTATCATTTTGCTTCGAAATTTGAATGCACCAAAATTATGTAATGGCACGCGATTAGTCATAAAAATCATGAGAAGTATTCTTGAGGCTACTCAATTTCAGGATGAAGTTGTACTTTTACTGCGGATCCCAATGATTCCTTCAGACTCACCTATCCCATTCAAACGTTTGCAATTTCCAATTCGCTTGGCATTAGCTATGACTATTAATAAGTCACTAGGTCAAACGATGACAATTTATGGCTTAGATTTAGCAATGTTGCGTGTTCGAGGGTTGGAAACCCATTGAATTTGTTTGTTTATACCCCACAAAGATTAACCAAACATATCGTGTATGAAATGACATTACGATAAATTTATTTTTTATAGATTTAAAAAAATATACCTTTTAATAACAATAGATCGAATTTCATCTTTTTTTACCCTTTAATTAAAACAAGTTTAAATTTCTATTCAACAAAGTTGAATAGAAACAGTTAAGTTTCAGTTCAGTTTAAGTATCTATATTGAACTTAGCTCATAGTATACGCATACTCACAAGCAATCGATAGGTTTAATTGTGGGAACTGTACACGTGATGACGTCAGGTATTGTAATAACATTTGCATACAATTTTTCATCAAAACGAACCAGATTGTTATAACTCATTCAAGAAGGTTTGAAATTTTCGGA
>JAOUZG010016315.1:944780-977200 GCA_026289955.1 Argiope argentata | reverse complement strand
TATCATCGTGCTGAGTCCCTCCCCACCACGTACGTTTTATATCCCACTCATGGATCAATTATATATATATATATATATATATATATATATAGGATTTTGCATAAAAACAACCCTTTTCAATGCCAAATATTATGCTTTTAATAATTGTCCCTAAATTTATTCGTTGATCCTTGTGTGGGATATAAAACGTCCTTGGTGGGGACTATAGCAGCACGATGATAGGAGAAGATAAGCAGGAAAAATTCTGATTACCTCATTTGCATATGCATTATTGGAAGAATAATTAGAAATGAATCGTTAAAAAAATATTGCATTTATCCGAAAAAGATAAATCACTTTAAGTAGCTTGACGTAATTGTGTTAGCAAGAACTTTGAATCCTAAATTTCCATTCAAATTCTTTTCCCTGAATATTTTTTTTTCTAAATTTACCACTATTTAATTTTTTTTCTCGAATATTTGTTTCCATTACAAAAACGATCGTATTTATAAATCGTCTCTGAAAGAGAAGGCTCTATTTCTCTTAATATCTACTGACATTTAACTTTCAATCGAATATATGTTTCTATAAAAAAAGATGGTATTTAAAAAATCGTCTCTGGAAGAGAAAGCTCTATTTCTTTGAACATTTACTGCCATTAAACTTCAATTTCGAATATTTGTTTTCATTGAAAAGGTGGTGTTTAAAAATCGTCACTGAAAGAGAAAGCTCTGTTTCTATTTTAAGGAATTTTATTTCGACAATGTATTTACAAATTTAATTATTACTCAGAGACGAAATCAATTTTTCTCATTTGCGAAAAATGATATCTTAAAATACGAAAATTTATAAGATAATTGAAGGTATTTTTATTCGTATATCGCACGTCATATTCAGTTCAGGCGATGCAACTTCAATCGCTATCCAACAAGCGGCGAAAAATCACGCGCGAACTTTCCAAACCAGATTTTTTTAATATTTCAGCGGTATATTTTTGAAAAGATTCCGGACAACAGACGTGTTTTTCTCTAACCTTCCACTCAACCGTCCACTTTTCTTAACCCCACCGACCCAAACAGGTGGTTTCGTTTATTTACTACCGAAATCACGCAGCTAAACTGATATATTTCCTCTGACGTCAATCGAAGGTCGAGCAGGTTAAAAATGCTCCATTCACGCAAGAAACAAGTTCCATTTTACTCGCGAGGAAGACACTCGAAGGAAAAACCACAAAATTGAGCCCGAAGGAACCGAGAGGAATAAAAAAAAGTTGTTTGGCCTTGAATTTACAAAATTTGCTATGAACTAAGAAAAACAGCATAATTCTTAAGTCGAATATTTTAAAAATTTAGGCAAAGCAGTTTTAATAAATTTTTTCAGGACCACGATTTTATATTTAGTGTTTAATTTGAAATGTAGATTTTTATTTCACACAAGTTGCCCCGACAGACTTCGTAACTGTCTAAAGTTATTCGTAAAACTGTCGTAGTCTAATAGAAAAAATAAATTACTTTATTTATTGAGTTTTGCTTTAATAATAAACAACGATTTCTTAGAAAAATAAGTTTTCTATTTCGTACATTCAAAAACTTAAGTAATAATGTGAATATATTTTCATTGTAAGGCTTTATGGAAACGACGTTTTTTGTTTGATTACTTGGCGCGAAAACATAAATTTGCTGGTTTCCAACTCTGGAGCAGGCAACATACAACTGTCCATGAGAGAAGTATGGGTTTTCAAGATTAATGCAGCAAAGACTCAACTATTGACCCTGGGATTTATTTATGGTCATAGCGAAAGCAAGCCGCACTGTAAATTTCAGTCGTTTAAATTCAAATGGTACGTCTTTTGGTACCATTGGGATGCCAGGTATCAACACATCTTCTCCCTTATTTTTTCACTTTAGAATGGTTGCTCCGATCTTCTTTTTTTCCCGTTCTTTTTCTTTACTCTTCTTTCTACCCTTTTTTCTCCCTTTCTTATTCTTTTTTTCTTCCCTGCAAACACTTTACTTTAGGTAGGCATAGATTAAATATCCATACAGCCTGAACAATTTGAAGCCATATTGAAGATAATCCTAATACTCCTTTCTTATATTTTGATTGACGTCAAATGTTTGACAGCTAGAGGGACAGTGTTTTAAATTTGTAAGCAAATGCGTGAATTTTCCACGGTAATGAAAATCGGTTTAAAAAATTTGTAATTTTCTTTATTCTGTTTTACTTTAATTCACAAGTACTTCCGAATGAATCCGAAAAAACCGATTATTTATCAACTTTTAATTAAAATGCGTCAAAAACTAAGAAAATAAAAAGAATCTTTCAATAGATAAATCCTTTCAAGAATAAAATTAAGAGCTCTTAATGCCGTATTTATATATATATAAAAGTTTTATCTTTAAAAACAACAATAAAACCACTTTATAACAGAACACAATCAATAGAAACATTACAAAATGAAACGCCATCAAATAAAAATGAACAAAATGATGTTCATAAACAAAATATAAATGAAAACCAAATGATTACGCGTATTTCTTTCTCAATAAACCAAAATTTATTACTTCCTGCAATCTCACTCATTTAGTGGCAGAGAGAGAGGAAATGACGATTTTTTGGCAGGAAAGTAAGAAAAGTGTCGTTTTAACTATTTTCCTCGCAGTTTTCTTCGTTTTTCCCTCCATAAGATCCTTCCTCGTGTCTTAACTAAAGTATTAAAAAAATTAGCAGAATCGGTCGAGCCGTTCTCTAGTTTTGTGCTTATTTTTTGGCGATTCATTTTTATTTATATAGATTTTCTCATAAACAATGCACACAAATAAAAAGTATTTTAATCGCCCAAAACTGATATCAACATCTAACCCAATCTTTATTCCCTTTTTATTATATTGTACTATATTGTATTGTAAGTTTATTTCTAAATATAAATTTGCATCCATTTTTTCAGGTTATCTTTACACACCCATTTTTACATCATTTATGCCTTTGTCTCTCTCTCTTTCTCTCTCTCTCTCTCTGTATATATATATATCTGTGTGTGTGTGCAAAAAGTGATACGAGAACATTCTGATTATTTTATCGTTCCACAAATATTAAATTGTAGTCGATTTTTTTTTCGGAGAAAACCTTTCAAGTTAATTCCTCGGCATTGGCGTGCAAAATTCCCTGTTTGAAAAATGTTAACATTTAGTCGAATCACGTCTAACACAATCTTTATCCCCTTTTAGTTATATTGTACTTTTAATTTTAAATATCATGGTGCTATTAAAAATGGTTGTGATCCATCTGTCTTTCGAGTTTTGTTGTAGTGACATTTCTCTCTTTTTTTTTTATTCATCTTGCCAACTGAGCAGACAAAAGTATTCTTCTTTGGCCTTTAACAATGCAAGAAAATCACGTGATAAAGAATTTGAGGAAGTAATAAAAAAGTGCTTAACATAATGGCAATAAAATATTCTATGGTTGAAAATAAGGTAAAAAAAAATATTTTTAAAAAAACTGCCAAAATTTAGCAAAAGCTCGTACAGCAACTAAATTATCATTCTTAAAAGGAAAACTTTTTTAAATTTTGAAACAGTGCAAAATTTATTGTTATACGATTACATGCTCTGAATTCATTACGGAAAAGTGCCAAAATTCAGCTTAATTCTTAATTAATTAAAATTCTAATTAAAATTTGCACAGTTGCATGTACCCTCAATCCAAACATTGCCAAATTTTGTAACTTTTGACCACATTTTGTCACCTGTAGAATGTCAGAGCACATACATACACATATTTATCTTTATTATTAAAGTAGATGAAAAGCAAAGTGAAATTAATAATTTCGTTGGTAGTAAAAATTACCGGTTTCAGTCACTGGAAAGGGAATCATGGACAAAAAGTCAGAAAAATGACTTCACATCGGAAAAGAATCCCCCTTAATTTTGTAAAAGAGACACGCACAAAACAGGAAAACCACAAATCAAAAAATTGCAGAGGTTTTGGTTTTGCTAAGCGATTAGGCCTTGAATTTTAAAAAGAAAATATCGATTCACACGCTATATCTTTCATGGAATATAATTAAGAAATAATGCATCTCTGAGAAATTGCGAAGTAAGAATAATAAAGCACGTGAATTAATTAATTTTTTAAGTAAGCATACCTTTACAACGCTTCTCTCATAAAAATATTCATTTTTAAGTTAATGTAAATACTCGAAATTCGATTTTTTAAGAGAAACATTTCTTTTACACACTCTTTTTCTTATTTTTTAAACTTTATTTAGAATTAGATTTTGAATTTTAATTACATAAACTTATCGAAATTTGTTTTATTTTCAAAAGGGAGTCGATTTATGCTACTGTGACTCAAAAGAGATTAAAAAGGTATTACTTTAATTATGAAATTTGTTGACAAAAATTTACAGAGCCCCCCCCCCCCCCCCGAGTTTTGGTTCCTTTTGTTATGCACATTCTCTAAGACTCTAACCAGGTCATTCTTATCGTATCCTATAATTTGCTTAGTTCATGAGATAAAAAAAAAATCTGTATTCTAATTTTACGTCATAACATGTGCGTATTTTTGAAACGAATCAATGATGCTTTGTAACAATATGCCTGAGAATTTTTAGGAGGTCGGAATTTCGGTATTATTCCCTGCGATGCTAAACACATTAAACTTTTTCATATAAAATATTCGCCATGAAGTGCGTCCTTAGTTATGTTTTAAGACATTAAAAAAATATTTGTTGAAATCTGAACATATACTCTGTGATAGACCAAAAAGGATGAGCTAGAACAAATCCTTGAAAAGGGGACATTTCAAAGTGCCTGTTACATTAAGTGCAAACATCTATTTGACTAACAAAATGTAATAAACAAAATATTTTTATCATGTCAGAACATGATATTGTTTTGGGGATGAGGTTTTTGGCGTCAATAAAAATTTGTACGTGAAAAATAAAAATTTTATTATCTGCACGAGCTTCACACACAAAAAAAAGCTTATAATAACGTGTTGCCATCGCATTTACAAAAGCTCTGATTTTTTTAAAAAATAAGTTAATTTCTACAGCAAATCAAACCGAGAAAAATGTCATTTTGGGGACGCGATTATATGAAATGAAATAAATAGGAAATTGTATATCTTTTTAAACAATAAATGCGAGATGAAGTTTTTTGGATCGTTTTCAATACTAAAGTGACTCATTTAGTGAAACAATTGAAATGAATAAAAGTATAATTTAACTCGCACGGGCACGTGGTGCCTGGCCGTTCAAGAAATTATGTTTTGACATGATACACTGAAATATGCATAGCAGATTTCATTTTAATCTTTATTTATTATTTCCTCAAATTCTAAATCGCTTTATTTTCTTGCATTGTTAAAGGCTAAGGCATTGCTATATTTTTTACATAAATATTTTCAATAAGAAGAGTTTTTTAAAAAATCGTCTGAATTTTTCAAACAAACTTATTTAAAAAAAATAGTTTATATTGAATAATGTAATAAAAATATTGAAAATAAAAAATAATTTATACTGTATTCCATTACCATTTTTTGAAAATTTTTGCAACTTTATGAAGTCATCATGAATTATATTTTTCTTAATTTTATTTATTTCTTTTTCAGTGTTATTTTGGGCTGACCATTGTTCAGATATCAGATACTCAGCGACGTGCACTCGTCAATTATTCCTACACAACCCCTAAGCCCCCAACAACTTCGAGTCCCAGTAATCGAACGGAGGTAGATGGGGCCCTTGAGAGTTCCCTCAACGCCATCTCGAAGACTTCAGTGACTCCTCCGTCACTACCCAGAAGGAGGGTCGACTCTTCCGTAGATTTGGCCAAGGGAGATTTCGCCCCAAGGCCGCTAGGTGGCGCTACGCAGAATTCAACAAGACGAGGTAGAACATACGTTGAATGCGTATTCATCGAAACCCTTTTTTTAAAGATATCTTCACTTTCTTTTTTATTAGATTCATATATTTTCTTTAACAATTTAGTTTCGAAAATAATTTAGTTAACCGATAAGAAATTTCCAAAGATTTATTAATGACAATTTATTTTAACTTTTATAATTATTTATAAAATAAAATTGATACTTTAGTGATCAGGCGCAATTTATAAACAGTGCTAACAAAAAAAAAAACAGTATAAGACAATTCTATAAAAAATTCGTATAATAAAGCTAATAAAAAAAATCCAATATAAGACAATACTAATAAGAAATCCAACATAAGATAATGCTAATAAAAAAATACAATATAAGAAATGCTAATAAGAAATCCAATATAAGACAATGCTAATAAGAAATCCAGTATAAGACAATGCTAATAAAAAATCCACTACAAGATAATGCTAATAAGAAATCTAATATAAGACAATAACAATAATAAAAAAAAAATTAAACTCTATTCTGAAACATCATACCATGTTTTAAGTTTGATTGTCTGGAGTGCATAAAAGCATAAATTAATAAAATAGTCTTTGTATTCTGAACGAGATGATTTATTATTCTACCTAGTTTATTGAGAAATTCTAGTCTGTTTATCTGTCTATTCGTCTAGATCAGAATTATGAATATTAAAGTCTTTAAGTCCAGAAATACATTATGTAAATATATTAATTGTACCATAATATCAATGTAAACAGTAAAATCTAATATTTGGAAATTAAATAAAAACATACATTAATAGGGATATCTATATTTATTTTTCACTCTTCTATATTATTTAAAAATTTCTCACTTCTTTATTGAGAAGTTTACACTCGAAATTTCGCAACCAATTTAGTTATCCATCAGTTAAGAAGTTAAAGTCAGTTAGTAAATCAGTTAGTTGAAGCCAGCTACTTAATTAAAACAAAATAATGGTCTCACATTTCTTTTTGGGTTTTTTTATAATATTGTGTTTTACAAAACTGTTTTTTCAATTCAAATCTCAGAAAACTTTCGCTCAAAAGACACCCTCAAAACTTGCCTTTCTTCCAGTTTTTGAAAGTATCGTTAGTCTGATATTTCTTTTACGCCTGATCTCCCCCTTTCTTTTTAGTCAAATCACAAAATTCCACAATCAGAATAGTCAGGCATTCAGAAGGAGGAGAAGAGGTGGCATTACATATAATAAAAATTCATTCAACAATGTGCAATTTTCTCTCTCTCATCTGCAGATTCCACTTCGTCTTCTGAGACAGCTTCTGCTCACGATCGGAAAGCCTCCATTTTGAGCGGAGGGGAGGAGAGTGATTTGCACCCTCGAAAGATTTCCACATCGAACAAAGAAAACCGTGCCCACGAAGATGGTCTTTCAGACATTAAGCCCACGCAGACTTATGCTCCTGCACAGTCAGATCCTCTACCCACAGCTTCCAAAGACGACAGTAAGTGGGAATTTTTAAACAGTTTTTCGAAGACGTTGTAAATCCTTATAGTGTTTCAAACCAGAAATTTTCAAACATTTTCAGTTCCCGATAGCTTTGCCTAGCTCAGAATTTACCTGGCCACCATATATAAAACTCTGAAAGCAATAGGACTGATGTTTGAGACACAGTCGTTCATTTTATAATGGGTTAAGAAATAAGCAATGACATAAAATAAATAAGTAAATAAAATGGAATCTACAATCGAAAATTTCAAGTTTTCATGTGAGAACATTATTATTTTTTAGTCATTATTTTAATTTAAGTCATTAACTAGTTTAAAGCAGTTTGAAAAAGCAATACTGGTTAATGCAGGTCAACCTTATAAAAACACTTCTGCTTTAAGAAGCATACATAATAATAAAGCAATAATAGTTAAAAACGTGTAAAGAAGTATGTGCGATTAAAAGATTTTGATCAATATTGGCATTTATGATTTATTCGTTGCCTACGCGATTTCAAGCTTCAATTATTCGTTGCCTGCAATTATTCTAAAATCCCTAAAGAAAACAACAACATGTTCTCACATGATGATAAGAATTTTTTTTGTAATTTTTTTTCTATATTTATTAACTTGTCAATGTCACTACCATCGTGTCGCACATTTAAAAATTCTACAACCATCCTTCTGGTACCATTTAACTGAGCTCTGATATTTTGCGAATTATTGCCAAAAAAAATCAAGGGTGACGAGGTTTAAGAGTAGCAAACTAATCTAGCAGTTGTATGAAGTTTTTCCTGGCGTTTTCTACGCAATACCTTTTCGTTTGCCATTTCTGCCTGTTATCGAAAAATATTGTGGGAATATTGAAAAAACAAAAATAACTATTTCAAAAGTAATTTACTTAATTAAAAACACCTTTAATGTTTAGCTGTTTAGAAAAACTTTCAGATTAAAAATGCATTTTTTAACTAATTGCAATTTTTATTCTAATTTCAATGTTTCTAAAAAATTTGAGGTCATTATTCTCGTATTTCTTCCTAATTTAAAAAAAAGAATTGAAGAAATTCTGTTTCTTGCTACAAATGGCACTTGCCACGAACAAGCGCGCTGACAGCCGCCAGCGATTTTAACCCTAAAAATCGTCTCCTATCTTTGAAGTAACGACAAAATTAGCCAAGAGTGTGACTTAGCCACACACTGATCACATTCGATTGCACAACCTCCTTTTTACAAGGGGACACATTCACTCAGCTCAGAAATAGTACACAGAAGAAGAACCGTGCCATAATCGGGACTCGAACCTGAGATACCCAGATCTCGGGGAAGACGCGCTACCCATAAGCCAGGACGCTGGCGTTGAAATCCTTTTTTTTCGTTGACTTTTAATCAATTATTTTTCTAATGAGTTCAGAGATCTTTATCGCATTTCTGAGGAAAGAAGGAATTTTTCTGTTTTCATTAGCAAGATCGCGAGATATTATTCCTTCTAAAAGAAAAATGATAGTGAAGTAAAATAAAGCTGGTGAAATGTAATGACACAAATTTACTCCAGAGAGCAAAATATGCTGTTAAAAGATAGATTTTTCATTGAAGCATTGTCGAAGCTATGACATAAAGCACTTGTTATTTTAATTACAGATCATATACTGCTGGCAAGAAATAGTAAAGAGCTCTTCTATGTCAAACTAAGTACTTATTAATGTAACTGATGTTATTTGAAAAAATATTCTTTTCTCTTTCCTTCTGTATGCATTTTCATTGAAATTCGATAAATAGAATTAAAAAGAAAATCACTCGTCTCCTATTTATGTAATATGGCATGAGAGTGGAGTTGATTTTCTTTGAAATTTCATTTCATTTTTTCCCTTCAGGTTGATAATGAATGTACAGGTTTATAGGTAAAATTCTTATAAGCATCTAAAATTCGAAACAGGGTCCCATGTAACATAAGAGAAGACCATCTTGTGCCCCGGTGCCTATAACACTATATTATCTAACCAGTTAAAGGAGCAGAAGATGGAAAGAAGGAAAAAAAAGAAGAAAAAAAAAAGAAAACAAATTGTTTAAAGAAATAAAGAGACGATAAACCAACTGGGGATCTCCAGAGAGAGTCCCACCGGTGCTAAATCCTACACGACTGTATTCAATTTTTGATGAAGTAATAACTGGACAAGAATACTTAAACAAATAGTGACTGTGGGTTGAACTTACAGGGAAAGGAGATTAACAACTGAAAAGGGAAAAAAAATTATAAATTACAGTGAGAACATCTGTATGGCATGTAGCAGCGTAAAAACAATCACTGTAGAATCAGAAATTTGTAGCGTCCGTCTGGGTTCTGAGGTTTTGATTTCCTTCGTGAGAACTGCGCCGCCAGAGAAGTTGAGAGTATATAGGGGAAAAAACACAGATTAGGGAAAAAAGTATTTATAAACAGAAACATCCCCAGTGTATTCAAACACCCCATCATCAGCCACATTTGTATTCAATCAAGAAGAGTCCTGCATGCATATTTCTAATCCCACATTTAATATCCACCTCCTCTTCTTGAGACCAATATGGACGTTTTATTATTATTTACTACCTTTGTTGCTTAAATTTCCCTTCATAGCTGTTTAATTTGAAAAAAAAAATTGCAGGATAGTACTAGATAATATTTTTTTTATTTTATTTTAACCATTTTTCAAGTAGATGAAAATTCATAATATTAAACTCAAATATCACCGCAATTTTGCATATAGCTCCATGATATTTTCCCCTGCTTTTTTATTGTGGCATAGCCTGCACTTTTCTAACTGAAATTTTGAGACATTTACTTTATTTTTTGAGTAATTTATGCAATCTCTTTATTTCTGAGCTGGAACACTATAATTTGTATTAGTGAACTCACTCTTTATATTCACTTTACTACGGTGAGATGTTACTTTCTGGGATGAATTGAAATCACTTCAAAGAGCTTTGGCGATCATCCTGCATATGAACAGCATTAATATAATGCTTGAATTTGTCTTTTATATTCATCTATTTGAACACATTCAAAAAAATTTTCGGCTTCCTCTCTTTAACATTTTAATTGGTTTATGAAAGCCATTCATGTAAATCCTTATCATTATTTTTTAATTTATATTTAATATATGTCTTTTATTTTATATTTATACATATCAGCAAAACGTCATGCCAAACTTATGAAACGGAATTAAAATTTTAATCAAAGTTATTAAGAATTATTTAATATCTCTCAGTAGCTTCTTGAGTAACTCTAGATTCCTCAAGGCATTGAAAGGCACCCTATGGAAATCACTGCTCTAAACTTTTAAAATCCCGAACAGCTGTATGCTAAATCATTGTTATTATACTTTCAACTAAATTCTCAAGGAAATGCAAATTATACATGAGACCTCATTCGCATTCTTAAATCTATTTTGAAACCTTTTGTTACAGAGAGAGTTGCATCATTTATAAAATTCCTTAGATCCTCATTGGACTGGAAGTTCCAAATAATTAGCAATTCAAGTCATAACAACTAAGAAAATATCTCAAAATTTCCGGTAATCTTGGAATTTAACTAATAATAAAACTGAATGTGAATCTTTATGTTGACTTTTAAAACTGATCTTAGTACATCCAATTAACTCATTATTTTATTATCTTTTTTCGAGTTTTAATCCAAGTTTTCCTTGTTATTTTTCCATTGATCAAAAACAAAATCTTGACTACAATTGAATGGATTCTACTAGAACATATAAGGTTTTTTAGAAGGTAAATTAAACAGAACTTTTACAAATCATGTATTGCTACATTTAGGGATTGAATACTTGATTCGAATTTCGAAAAATTTATCCATCACATGATACCAGATTGGAAGATCATATAATCTAATTTTACACGATTACGAATCGCGATTTATTTGTTATAGAATAAGAATGCGTTACTTTCAAATATGGATTAAGATGTTTAAAATATTTTATTAATTTCTTTTTATGAAATGCTGTTTTTAGAATATATTTAAGTCATTCCGACATTTTTTTTCTATAATATCTCTTCCTTATTTTTATAGGAAGACCGATTGCCAGAGATTCAGAAAGGAAAGATGAGATCCAAAGCTCGAAACCGGCCTACAGAGACCCCGATTTCGAGAGGGATCCGCCTCCTAGAAGATCACAACCAGAGAGGCGCAGATACGTCGAAGAAGACGATTACGAGGACAGAGGATCTGCAAGTCGATATGATAAAAGTGATCGAGGGAGGGATACCGACGATCGGTACTCCAAAGGAGATACAAGAGTTTATCCAGACGAAAGACCAAGGTTAGATGACAGATACCCACCCAGAGACAGTGACAGGCGAAGAGGAGATGACAGAGATCGCGAGGATCGGTACCGGGATAGAGATGACAGATATAGAGATTATGATGATCGATACAAAGATCGTGAGGATAGATATCGTTACAGAGATAATCCATATAGAGATGATGACAAATACAGAAATGACCGACCATACCAAGATGAAGATAGAAATCGACGAAGAGATCGATTTGATTATGATGATAGATATTCTTCAAAGGATGATCGATATCGATATGATGATCGTTACCGTCCAAGAGATGATAGATATCGAGATGATGATGATGATAGGTATGTATACGATGGCAGAAGAGACAGGTACACACCAAGAGATGAAGAAGATAGATATATTCGATCTAGGGACAGAGATTACAGAGAACCAATCGTAAGTAGTGGGGTTGATATTCCATCGGACAGAAAAAGTGGAAAACCTGAAGATGCACGTCGGCCTACTGAATATGATATACCTGTTCGAGATAGGCCGAGAACCTCGTATATTGATGAATCTAAAACAGATGATCGATATATCTATCGAGATGATGATGAATATCGGAGACCGTCTAAATATGATGATCGGGACAGAATATCTCCGACAAGAACAAGAGATGAAGCCTACACTTCTAGATCAACTGTACCAATATCTCGATCCAGGGACGACTCATACAAGTCAGGATCTAGCATAATCGACGAAAGGAAGAGAGAAGACGATCGTTATTCAAGCAACAGAGACAGACCAAAATACTATGATGATGATGATGATGATGATCGTCGAATAGAAGAACCACGACGATATATTTCGCCCTCATCTGTTCGTGAGACTGATAGCACCAGAAAAGATGTCAACAGAGATGATTATCACACAAGATTACCAGACGACAAAAAAATAGATGACGTAGGCATAGAGCGACGATCTTATTCTGCCGAGGAAGAAGAAAAAGAGTATAGACGCCAAAATCCGAGAACGAGATATTATGATGACACAGACAGAAAGCCATCTGGAGATTCGAAGCGAGATTATCGAACTCATGATGATTATCCCAGACGTACGAGACCTGATGATGATGAATATCGTATAAGTAGACCTAGAGGTGACTACGACACGGACAAATCTCGAGATCCTGACCCATACGATCGACCCATAGATGACGATGACAGAACTTCGAGGAGATATTTGCCAGAATACGAAGAGCCGAGAAGGAGAAGTGACGTGGATGGCGGTCTTCGTAAAGAATCTTATCCTCGAAGTGTCATAGATGAAGACAGAATATCCAGACCTCCAGATGGAAGACGACCTTTACCGCCACCAAAAGATCGACGGTACGATGATGATATTCCACCTAGACGACCAGTGTCTGAGGATAGACCTTTTCGACCCAGAGCAGATACTATCGATGATCGACCGCTAAGACCTGCTATCGAAAGAGCATCAGAAGACGGCCGCCGATACAGAGACGATACATATTTGGAAGATGACAGACGTTACAAAGATGAAGCATTAATAAAGCCAGATGAATCCTCGAGGTATGGCCCTCCTAGATCTGAAAAGAGAGAACCTTTCGTAAGTTCACCAACGTCACCACGCGATACTGTTTCGCGGGAAAAGAGGTATCACAGTTCTGGAAAACACCTCGATGACTACGGCAATGAAGAAGACAGACCCATTAACACGAGGGATGTGATAGATGCCGCTCTGAAACATTCAGACTCCCCCATTCAAAATCCCCGAAAAGTGTCCTACCCTATTTTCGATCCGAGGATTTCCAATTTAACTGCGCCGGATTTTATACCTCCTGGTGACAGGAGAGGAACAACAATCATGTCAAGAAGGCGGAGAAGTCGTACTTATTGAAGTCAGATATGATAAAAAGTAATTGTCTATCTGTAAAATCCAAGTATCGAACATTACTTAACAGATAGACTACAGACAATATTTCATTTCAAGAGAGCCAGCTCGATCTTTCGGTTTCAGAGCTGGTGAACTCTCATTACAGTATGGTGATATTTTATAAATATAGTCTAGCTTTAGAATATATCTGATTTAAATATGTCTTGACTATTAAAAATTTGCCTTTAACTGCAAAAAAAAATGTTGTGAATAATTTATCCACAGAACTAGGAGCAGAAAAAATGCATATTAAAGTAAACGAATGTAGTAAAATTATATCAAAGAGATTAAATTTGATTATTTAGTATTCAAATTTAAGATAAAAAAGGGTATGTATATTAATATGAAGGAGTATGTAAACCTAAATTAGAACTAACATGACGCAGTTTTCAGTATGAAATGATCTGGAATCAAAGAAATAGTAATTTACAGTTTTTTTAAAAAAAGAACATTTTCATATGATTTTTTTTTTAGAATATCGGAATTTTTTTAGGAAAAACGAAACGGCAACATAACGTTGGTTCATTCACTGATCCGTTTCAACGTAGAAGCTATTCAAATTTATCTCAATCTATTTTAAATTTGCTATCTTTTTTTCAAGAAAAGCAAAATATATTTAAAAATCATTTTAGTAATGATTTTTGATGCCTTAAATATGTTCATTTTGTAAAGATTGATTAAATTAAAATCTGTTGTAAACACGAAAATGTTTTTTTAATTATTCACTGAGGGCCATAATAAAAATAATTAGGAAAAAATATCTTTGATTACTTTGTAACATATATGGTACTTTTAAAAATGGAGTAAATGTATTAAAATGCAGTAAACAAAATTTTAGCCATTGGATGGTTCAAAATATTAACAAAAAAAATTGCAGCTTTAAGCAAAAATTCTAAAGAAAATTGTTATCGTCTTTTGAATTAGAATTCCTCTCACTGAATTTGTAAATATATTATAATGGTTGTGAAAATGTCTTTCTAGAGCTTCTTGTGAGAAGCGATTATGTTTATATTCATCTATACTGCTTCTTTTCTTTTGAAGCTAATATTATTGTCTGTTTTTTTATTCACTTGATACAGTGTATTTATGTATTCAAATAAACATTCATTCTTTCTATTGATTATTCCTTGAACGCAATATTTTTTTTAATATGCAGTACACTTCCGAGTATCCTGTTCGCGATTGTTCGGTTATCGTACTCTTCACTCTAGTTTTAGTTATTATAATTAATTTCTACCGGGGGGCACCTCGAAATGGGCATGAGATGCTTCCGGCATTGTGGTTATTTTTCGCCATCTTGGAGGGTACACTAATAGGTGGGAGTTAGGCTCTTCCCATCGATGACGGGACGTACTTCCTACGGGAAGGGTTGCACCATGGTCGGTGATGGCCCTTAGGATTCAACCACAGTTACAGCCATTGTTGCTGCTGTGGAGGTCCGGTCATTCAGTTTTATGGTTTATTCCGTAGGCCTACGGAGGATCGGAGAGTCTGATATGATTTATCGTAATTAATTGAAGAAGACAAGACATTTCATTAGCAACATTGCCAAAGCATTGCTTTGGAAACATTGCCAAGGCATTGGGTTGGATGTCTGCTGCGATCCTCTGACGTGCCGTATGCAAAATAGAAGCTGTGACAGGAAAAGAGCAGAGGTCTGCTCTTTGTTTCTTGTTTCGTCCATGTGTAACGAACCTTAATTGTTGCCACTGTTGTTGACTATAACTTCACAGTACGTGCAGGATTCATAAATTGTTCTTGGGGTATGTTTAATATTTTTTACGCACACCACAGTTCTTTTATAGGATTTCTGTTAAAAGTGGAACAGTTTATATACTTTAAATTTCTTTTCTGTAATAAATTCTGGTAGTGCCTTGTATAAACATATATAAAATACCAGTGTAGAACCTTCTATTTTAACTCCACACGTTACCGACTACTGCTTCTAGGTTTCGCCGGGATGCGGTCACGTTCACATTCTACGTGGCTTGAGATGATTGGAGGGCTCAGTATTCAATATGAAATGAGAAAATACGTAACATAAGAATGAGTTTTGGCACAAAAACTTTGTCTTCTGGTATTGGTGGGCAAATAAATGAGTTCATAGAACTGCGGCTTATCCAGCTTTTTGTTATTCGGCCTGTCATTTTGCCACTTAGGCCGGGTACTTGGGAGTATACTGACATAACTACAAGAAATTTTTCTTCTGATTTAATATGACTAAATTTAAATGCTGCATTAAAGGAAGTCCTTTTAGTTTTTTAATATCAAAAATTGTCTATCGTTTCTTTGCATCTTAAAATTCATAATTTGTTGTGATATTTTAAAGTGATACATTATGAAAGAAAACCTTAAAATTTCAAGTAATTTTTGACATTTTATACCTTTGAATGAGTGAATTTTTAAATAGGCATTATTCTTATGGAACTATTAAAAAAATTCTTTCTTTCAGAGATAATTATAAGTTGAAATTTCGTGATTACTTATTTTTTTTTAATAAATATTGCTTTTCTCATTAAAAATTGTGGGAAACGAAAATTGATAAATCAATCAGAACAACTCCAAATGTAAGGGACAGCGGTCCACTTGCGAGTTATTAAAGATACGTCTTACCGAACATCTTAAGGAATTGAAGTGAATATTCTAAACCTCAATCTGAGAAAAACTGAATAAAATTCTTGAAAAAACATTTAATTTCGTCAGTTTGTTGAAAGCTTGAGATACATAAATTTTCTGAGTTTAAAGATTCCCATTAACGTAATGAATTATTGCGTTTCCGAAACAAATAAAGCAACTTTAAAATCCTTAAATTATAATCGAATTTAACATAAAATATTTTACAATATCCAACAATGTAAATATTCGATATGCATGATTCTAGTCTTGTATAATAAATAAACTTAGCAAGGGTTGTAACGAGCAAAAATTTTTTAATTTTAGATTGCTGTCTGATATAATAGCGGTGATGTCCATTTCTTTTTCAAACTTCATTTCAGTTCCTTCAATAAGTTCACATTCTTCCTATATATATTTATAAATCTTGTTCAAATTTTCGATCGTTAATAAAATACCTTTTATTCATCCACTTCAGTTCAAATAACATTTTTTAAAACTTGTAGTGGATGACACTTGTTGCTAATACAGTTTTTCAAATATTAATTCATTAAAAATAGAATTAAGGAATTTTGTACTATTTTATATATGAACAGTTCTATTTCGAACCAACAAATGGCACCACGAAAATCCTGCTAAATCTTTTAAAAGTTTTCCCAAATTTCTAAGTCATGTGGTTACGACGCAGCAATTAACATCTTAGCTATATCAGTAATTAGTAAGTAATTAGTAATTAGTTAGTGGTATTGTTGTACTGTTTGCCACTATTTTGATGAGAAGTGAGCTTTAGTTATATTATTTTAAGAATATGATTTTTCAATTAAAAAAAAAGTTTAATGATTGAACTCCTTAGTTTAAGTATATTTTATTCAAAAAAAGTAATCAATAGTTTTATTAAATATCTTTAAATAATTTTTAATATTTCTTTAATGCTCAATGCTACTACGGGTTACTTGTAAAAATAAATAATTTAGCTATATAACCATAAATATTTATTCCGAGTGGTTATTAACAGGGATTTTGGGTTACGTAGAATTTTATTTAAATATTAAATTGATGCAGCGAACACTACCTGCGCTTTGTTTTCGTTTAATGGAAAAATCGATTTGTCGCCCGAGGCGCTCACTTATTGCAACACAAAAAGTAACAACTTCTCGAAATATGCGTGACAACATTCGACTGTCTTGACGACAGTGGTTCATTCTCCAATTCAAGGTCACGGAAATCGCGGGAACAGGCTCGTGTGCCTGCTTTGGCACGAATGAATTAATTAAGCGAGCAGTTTCGAGGAAATATAATTTCTGAATGTTAAGAAGGGAAGTGAGTAATTGAAGCAAATTATGTAAAAGTATTTTAAGATGAAGCGTAGAAAAATAATGACTTCTCGTAAAACACGAAATCCATTGATTGGTAGGTAATTTAGAAAAGTAATCCCTCTCTCTACATAACATGTTTATGTGGATGCGACATTATTAAAATTGTTCATCTTCAATTCTCATTGATTCAAAATGTTTACATGCAAGCTACGACGAGAAAATTTGATACCACGCTTTTTCTCGACTGGATAAATATGAAAACACTAGTGTACATCGAGTAATTTTGATTAAAAATTTTAATGGCAGAAAAATTTCGCTACTTAAATTTTATAATCGCTGAAATCGTTTTAAAAGAAAACGTCACAGAATCGTTCATAAAAAAATCGAATGAATAAATAAATAAAATAATAAAAAAGAAATGAAATCCTTGATCATAAATTTCAAGTTATCATGTGAAAACATTATTACTTTTTAAATTATTATTTATCTTAATTAATTCAAGTCATTAAGTAGTGTAAATCGATTTGAAAAAAAAATACTGGTAAAAGCAGGTCAATCTCTTAAAAACGCATCTGCTTTCAAAGAAGTATACATAATAATTATGCAATACTGATAAAAGCAGATTAAAAAATATATGCTACTAAAAGATGTCGATTACATTGTCTAGGTGATTTCGAGCTTCAATTATTCGTAGCTTTCAGTTATTTAAAAAACCCTAACGAAAACAGCACCAAGTAATAGAGGTGTATATATTTTAATTTACTGATCGAAATTACTGAATTACAAGAGCATAGACATTTTTTAAAGTGTAAATTACTTCATAGAATGCTCTATCATTGTTATTCACTTTAAAATATGATAAAAAATGACGTTACCTTTTGTGATCAGATGCTTTCATCCAAATTGACTGACTCGATTAAATTTATATTTTTGATATTTGCCATTTTAAATGATATTTCCAATATTATTTAAGTCGAACAATTTCAATGAAAAATACAACGTAGATTCAATTTAGATTTTTAAATATGTTAGTGTTATATATGTTTGCTTTCTAACATTTCGTATATGCCTATGTGTCACCAGAAAAATTTCATTTTAGATATTGATAACTTGGTTTTTAATAATTGATGGAAAATTAATATTAGCGGTTCATACAATTTGAAATAATTTAAATTTACTTAATTATTTAGTAATCAATGTATTTACCATTTAGCAATGAAAGTATTTATAATTTCTTATTACAATCAAAAATGCATAACTATATGATGAATGAGTGAACGAACTGGGATCACGTGGTGGTTGATCTCTGAAGAATGATGACGAGATTCTTAAGGGTTGATGAGCAGAGATAGCAGGAGGTATAATCATAACCCAAAATTGATTGTGGGTACTACAGTCTATCGGTGGTTATGGGTGTACCCCCCCCCCCAATAATTATTTTAAACTTTTTAATTGTTAAGAAAGGTAACGCTGGGAGCAAGTTCATTAAAAGGATTTTTTTTTTGGTAAGAAAGCGAATTAACCATAGATGCCTTCCGCTCTTAACAATGCACATCCTAATTTTTTGACATGTTTTTATATGCTGTTCTCTATGCTCTAACGATGGTAAATAATTTTGAGGGAAATATGGCCTTTCTTCTCAATTATTATCAGTGTCTTGGGAAATGTATTATATGGCACATTGATAAAGTATTACGTTTTTTTCCTCCTCTTCAATATATTTTGTTTTGCAAATGACATAACATTTAATCTTTTATCATGGGGAGCATATAATTGTTTGCTTTTCAGCAGCTCTACGCCACTTTTTATTATCCTGTCAGAACATGATATTGTTTTGGGTATTAGGTTTTCTGGTGTGAACAAAAATCCGTAGGCGGAAAAAAAAAAACGTAGACGAAAAATTGAAATTTTATTATCTGCACCAGCATCTCACAAAAGCAGCTTTTAACAACGTGTTGCCATTGCATTTACAAAAGCTTTGATTTTTTTTAAATTAAGTCAAACATTACAGTAAATAAAAACTAGAAAAATGTCATTTTGAGCATGTGATTATATGAAATGAAATAAATAGGAAATGTGATATTTTTTGAAACAATAAACGCGAGACAAAGTTTTCTGGATCATTTGCAATACCAAAGTGATTCCTTCAACGAAACAGTTAAAATGAATAAAAATATAATTTAACTTGCACTAGCTCGTGGTGCTTGGCCGTTCAAGAAATGATGTTCTGACATGATACATTGAAATATGCATAGCAGACTTCATTTTAATCTTTATTCTTGTTCTTCTGCTTTTCTGTAAGCTCTTAATATACTGTTCTGAAGTAGTTGAAGGTAGTCAGCTGACAAAAGGCAAATCTGTTATGCAAACTGCTCTTTAAAAATGTAAATTTGCAGTGTTTGTTGTCTTTTTTAAGATTACTTCGCCAATAAATTTCTATAAAAAATATGCACATCTTTAAAAATTCAAATTTAAAACACCTACTGTCTTTTCTGAGACTATTTTGTTAATAAACTTTGAAAAAAAGTCACAAAGAAATATTTTGAAAAATATAAAAGATTCCTCAAAATATTCATTATTGCATGAATTTTGAGCGTAAAGAATTTATCTTGGAAGCGCAGTTATTTCACTCCATAAAACACATATACATCAAAATGTCATTTGTCTGACGGTTAGTGCATTATTTCTACTTACAGTTAGCGTAGTAAAAACGAATAGAATTTTTTTTTAATCTTATGAAATAGTTATCTCTTTGAAATAAAATTGATAAAGATTTAGGAAATAATGAAATTTAGCATAAATAATCTATATATAGTATAAAATGAAGTCACATGAAAGATTCTGTATGCTGGAACCACAAAAACTCGAGAAATAGTTAGCGGATATATGAGATATTTATACCATTTTGTGGAGCATTTATCGGGGAAGGTTTTAGTACATTAAAATCAAAACAAAATAAAAAGGGAGTTTTTTACTTTAAATTATCCGCGCATTCGCGAAAACTTCAAACTGCGCATGTGCAATAGCAAGAGCTGTGGTATGCATAAGCGATACATTTCTTTGTTTACGCCAGATTTTAAACAATGATTCAAATTTCCTTATTCCTATAAGAAGGAAATCCAACCTTGGCGGAAACACATTAAGTGCCAAAGAATTTCGATAAAAAAAATGAAAAGGAGAATACGTTCGGTTAGCGAATATCAGAGAAGTTAAGTACCTACTTAGGGAAGGAGAGTCTTTTGATGAGTGAAATTACAGTTTTTCACTAAATCGCACTGCAACTGAATTGTAGAAACAGGATGAATCTCCTGAGGAGCAAAATGATTGCCTGTGTTTTGTCTACGGTCATATCATATTACTACCTTTTTAACAGTCTCGATATTTCTGAATGTTTGCTAAAAAATGGTTTTGTAACTATTTTTGATTATTTCTAAATATATTTTTTAATGTTTGTTTGATGTTGCGTAACATGCCCGTATCATATCCGGTGGAGGCTAAATTTAAGTTTAAGGCTAATTTTTCTTCTTGGATGCTATGCCATGGACAACGCCGTGCAAGTACTGCTAGTAAATATATAATTTGCGATTAGTCATAAAAAGATTTTGTTTTCTCTTTTAATAATTTATTCTTTCTGATCGGTTGATTCTGATGAATTGTTTAGCATTTCTTTTATGCTTTCATTTTAGCATAAGTATAGAAGTTTGTTAAAAATATTTTTGATTTTTTTCAATGACCTAGAGTTGAAGGGAGGACGACATTATTATTCAGTGGTACAGCGCAAGTATAGATGACCCAGGTCCGGGGTAGAAACAACATTAGTGCATTTATGCTACTTTTTAAAGGAAGATAACTCCAGGGTGTGAAAAAGGCCACGCTTTTAACATAATTTTTAAAACAACATTTTGAGTCCAAAATTTTCTGCCTCCATCTTCCAAAAGTTTTCTTTTCATTTTTATATCCCTTCGACATTTTCCGAAGGATCATTTCAGTAATTCAAGTTTTCGATAATATTTAGACAGACAGATCGACGGATATTTGGATAATGTTGCTTTATAATAAACTTAGTGACAGATTTTGACATTCTCGGTTTTAAAAAAAAAGGTCTCAATTAAATTCATGCAGGGAAATAGCAGAGGGGTCAGAATTTAGATTTTTCTTTTCTAACAGTAAAAATATATTTTACAATATTGTTATTATATCTTCACATTATTAAAAGCCTACTCAGAATGCCCAACAGTTTCAAAGGGACACAACGCAACACCGCATCTTCATTTGAGAAAGTAAAACTTCAAATATCCTGTTCTTAAAAAATCGAAATTTCTTTGAATTTTTTTATTTATGAAATTCTTTTAATTTCTACATAAGTTTTTCTTCAGAATACTTTCCGTAATTTATGATTTTATTATTATCTTGGTAAAAATTAAAGCACAATATAATCAGCATATAGTGCATAAGAATCCGTCGTAAAATTGCTGGCGCCATCTGTAGCTTATAATAGAAGTTAAAAGTTCAGTTTTGCCACTTTTCAGTAAAAAAACGTTTTAGTTTTTTAAAAAAATTCCTTTGTCTTTTACAAAAATTTGCTTAACATGTTCTCAAAATTGTTTGCATTAGTATTCATGATATGAATGCGTACTTATCAATGATGATGCGAATATGAGATTCTTGATTTAGGGGCAGTGGGAGGATAACCCTAAACATTTTGGTCTGATCAGTGGGCAAATCTCGCAGGAAATATATTATTTTATTCTACACATCGATGTATTTGCATAAACCTCGTGGAGATATTGTAAAAAAAATTAGTAAAGTTTTATCACTAGTCGGTAATATTTCAAAATATTTACAATCATTAATTTGAAATTGAATACAATCATTGATTTGAAATCATTGATTTGATTTTTTTATTTGTCAAACGAGTCACTCGTTGAGACTGCAGTTTTATGTTTGCTTCTCAGAGAAAAAGCCGATTCTATTAATATTTGTATTCAAAATAAACTTTCTACCAGTTTTTTTCTTTTGCATTGGTGATCTAAGCACGATAGATGATGGCCCAACGCAAGAATAAAAAACCACTTAAAATTTGAAGTTACATATAAGATAAATATTCAGACATAATTTCCCATTTCCAAATCAACAAAAACACTTTTAGGAACATAAACCAAGTTGAACGTTAGGAAGTCGTGATTAATTCCGACAGAGTTAGTTTAGTTATATTAACGTCTCAAGGTAAAGAAACCCTTGGGTTATTTTGGGTCGGCCACGTAATGTTGAAATACGGTCAGATGACGAGGACAACACATGAGCTGGCGAATATATTAGGGAAGCATAAAAGTTATTAGAAGTGGCAATAATAACTGTGCCGATTGCTATCCAATGTATAAATCATTCACAAAATTAATGTACTTTGGGAAGAATCAACTTTCAAAACTGCCCCACTCGAGACGATTGTTGGCATGTTTATAATTCAACATATTTATGCAGCTCGGGGTTTTACTTTTCTTTTCGTTCCTTCAACAGGATGATGCTAAGAACGCCAACTGAATGAACAAACAGTAAGTAACATGCCATGAAAGCCAAGTGAAAACTCAAAATGCTTCTCTGTAAAAGTCATTTTATATTCCTCGCGAGAAAACTCGTTATTTCAAAAATAACTTTAAGAAAGACAAGAATTGATGATTGTTCTTCGACTGTGAGCATAGTTTTGAAAGATTTAAGTGGTTTTTATTTATTACAAATCGACGGCGGACGAGAGAGGGAGCACAGCATTTCCAAAGTAGAGAAGAAATTTTGATTTTCGATTCCGACCGTTTCCAGGGTGCACCTCGAATACCAGGTTTTCGGTAAAACTTCACATTTACAGGAGATAGACGTTCAACATTTCCTCAAATTGCTGCGGATTTGGATGCAGGCCCATCAACAACTCTCAATGTAAGCACTATGCAACGTGACCTGATATGGATTTTCGCAGCCATAAACCATCTCGTGTACCATTGGTGACTCAGCGACACAAAGCTCTGCACCTTACCTGGTCTCGCCAAAGCCACTAATGGACTCTTAATGATTGGAAAAACGTTGTCTGGTTTAAGGTCTTACGTTTCCAAGTGTATCGGGTGGATGGCTGTATACGGGTGTGGAGTAAACTCCACGAATCTATGAAATTCTCATGCCTACAAGGAACTGTTCAAGCTGTAGGAGGCTCTGTGAGGGTAAGGGATTTGTGCGGGTGGCAGGAAAAGGGGCCGTTGATGTGTGTAGACTCAACCAAGACAGGTCAATTGGGCTTTAACTTCCTTTCTGGCCCTCTGCATGCATTCATGTCCTGCGTGCATTCTGAAGAATGTGGATGATTCCAACAGGATAATGCGCCACCCCTCAGGTCTGCAGTTGCTACCGAGTGGCTTGAGGAGCGGTTTTTTTATTTCTTTCCCTCTCTTGACCACCTAATTCTCCTGACAAGAACATTATCAAGCATATCTGGAATGTTTTGCAATGTGCTGTCCTTAGGAGATCACCAATACCTCTCACTCCCATGGCTTTGTGGACAACCCTCAAGAATCTGTCGACATAAAATCTTTGCAAATTAGTTGAATCTATGCCATGCCATGCTGAGATACTCCTGCGTGCTCGTGGGGGCTATACACGATATTAGATAGGTGTACCATTTTTTTTCTGGCGCTTCAGTGTACCATTTATTCAATCACCGCTTTTCTATCATCATAAATACAGGTAATTCCTGAGCAACAGTTTCGCCAGGAATATTGGTTATATTTAATTTCATCGCTAAGTTCATGCCGATGATTAATCCAAATTATCTGGAATTAAAAGCAGTGTAGTTTTAAAAGTTTATTTCTATCAGTTTATTGAGTGCATGAGAGTTTCTAATGGAAATCAGTCCATGACATCATAGAGCTATTGAAAACGTAAATATGTGGTTTATCTATCTTTTGAGTTTCGCAGCAACAAACCTTTATTTACTTTTTTCCCCTTCAATTCCTACTATTAATTCACAATCTCTCTCTATATATCTTGTTCAAATTTTTAGTCGTTTATAGAATACTTTTTATTTATCCATTCAAGTTCAATTCATTTTTTTTTTTACTTTTTAGTGGATGACACGCAATATTAAAACAGTGTTGTCAAATATTAATTCATTAATTTTTTAATAATTAATTAAAAACTAACTTTCCTTCCAAGAATCCTCATCCACCGCTAAATAAGTAATTAATTCAGTCCCCCACACACCCGCTAATGAGGTTAGGCTTAACATATTTTCGGCTGTTTATTTTCTAAATGCTTGATGCATTTAAAATTAAACAGGATAAAATTAATTCGGATTCATTTTGAATTGCTTTCAAATTAAAATAATGCAAAACAAAGAAAATTAAAAATTTCTAATCTGTTTTGCGTTACCTCAGCTGACGTAGAAAATTCCCACATTTGCGTTGCCTAAATTGGCGTTGAATCCTTAATTCACATTGAAAATACAATGCCAATTGAATGTGCTCTGAGTCCGGTCTCAATTATTTTCAACGAATACGAATTCGATTTTGTTTTAGTCAGGTATAATTTTTTTATCAATTATTTGTATTAATTGTAATTATTTCATCAGAAGTAATACTAAAATAAAAATGTTCTTCGTTGACCTAAGTAGGAAATGACGAAAAAAAACGCTTTTATACTGCTTGTTTTTAAAGAAAAATGAGAAGTGAGTAGTGAAACTAGAAATTATTTATCACAAGAGTCAAATATCGCATAAATTAGAAAAGACAGATCATTACGGTAAAAATGTATTTTGCTTTTTATTGACGCAACATTGCACTAATTTTATTGTTTGTCTGTATCTGTTTTATCGTATCAACAATGCGGTTAAACAATTTCAGTTGAAAAGCAATACTTTATGTGACAGTATACACTATTATGTGACAGCTTTACCTTCTTGAAGAAGGGGGATTTAATTATAACTTAACAAGTCATTCTAAGGAGAAACTCATGATTGGATTGTAAAGTATGGTTTGTAGATGGATCGATCGGTCGCCTTAAAATATTAATGCTGTTACATTTCAAACAAAAGGAGCTTCTCTAGTGAACCAGAATTTTTGAGAAATGCCACCGAAATCTTTGTATGCATATTGTTAGGGCCGGCACGCAACTGAAATAGGAAAACAATAGATAAAAATCACACTCGAGAAAATTATGTGGTTGATTTTATAAATTGAATATACAGCTAAGTTCTAAATCAAAATAAAATTTTGTGATGCAAAAAGAACACGAATCAGTATGGTTTTCATGACGAAATGAAGAATAAATAATGAAAATCCGGCATTTTCAGTAAACCAAGAAGACAAATAAGTTCTCTTGGATATCTTGTGATGGATGAACTGAAAGTGATTTGCATTCTTTTTCTTTTACTTGGAATAGATGCTTTGGATCGCTCCAAAATTAATTTTTCGAAACGAAGTCGAGGGGAACTTAAAATTCATAGAATTGTAAATTGTTTGAGAAATTTTCCAAAATATCTTATCCTGGTTGTGTTCATTTCGAAAATTTCTGCATCACTGATGGGATTCCAATCTGAGAAAGACAAAAAGAGTGCTGTAGCTCGCTTCTTACTGGCGATTCTCATAATGGCTCTTTACATCACCGTATACAGAAAAAGGCGAATCATGCTTCAGGTGGCAAAGAAACTCAACGAAACAGTACAATTCTTCCCAGTTTCCAGACAACGATCAAAGAAATATCTACTTATTGTCTTTTCTGTTTTTTAGTAGTAATAACTTTCTACCAAGGCAGCGACAATCATTTGAAAGAAATCGTGGATATGAGGAAAGAGATGGAAATTTCGTCGAACATAAACGCAACAAGTAGTCCTACAACTCTTCGGGATTATTACCGATTCCTGACTTTTAAATCCGTTGCATTCCTATTCCACATCACAGCGTGTTTCTTCCTCGCCGTTTTTGCCGCTTTCTACTGCCTGGTTGCCATTTTCCTCCGAAATCTCTTCGCTCAGTTGCTTCGCCAGATTAAAACAAAGAGTTCGGCGAATGACTTCAGGAGATACCTTTACCTTTACAGACTTATTTCTAGAGTGATGAATGATCTGGAAAATTCCTTCTCGTTTCCTGTCTTTCTCATGCTCCTGATCACCATGATTGGGCTGTTCCGAGCGGGATACAGACTCGCCTTCGAACCCAAGAAATTCCACGACCATTTCTTGGCTCTTCTCTTCTCTGCGACCTTCAACTTGCTGCTACAGTTGATGATAATGGTGTCGGCTACCATCGCCAATGAAGAAGCCGATAAAGTCGAGAATTTTTTGCCTTGTTGGATGCCGAAGCACGGAGAAGATCTTAAATCGGAATTTGAGACAGAATTCCGACTGCACAAAAAACTGAGTTTGTGGAAGATTTATACTTTTGACAGGTCACTCCTTGTAACAAGCCTTGGAACGTTGCTAACTTACGGAGTTTTAGTTGGAACTGTTGGAAGGGATAATTAACAGCATAAAGAAAAATTATATGATAGTTAACGGTCAGTTTTTAATGATTATGATGTTATGTGATAGAGCAAAAAAATGAATAATTCAATTCTTTCTTGTATGGGTTGCAATTTAATATCTTTTTAATCAAGTTAATGTAATATGAATCAAAATGTAAATGATTGAATAATTTAAATTCAAAAGGTTTGAGAGCAAATATTATTTAACTTACTTTAAGTTTTTTTCGTTCATTAAATAATAAGGGCATTCTAAATGATCGCTCAAGTTTTTTTAAATGTCTCCTGAAAAAAAAACCGGTAAATGATAGAAGTAAGCAAATTAGCTTTTGAAATTTGACGAACAAATTTTAAGCAGCCTAAGTCGTTGTTGTTTCTTATGGCACTTGTCATAGACAAGCTCGTTGAGGTGATCAGCTATTTAAACCTAATCAGCATCTTTTGTTTTGTAATAGCGCCTACTAGAGCCTTTTATTACTTACTCATCACATTCGCTTGCACAGCCCCTTTTTACAGGGGGGCACATTCACACACCATACAGATAGAACACACCCAACACCGCTTTATGCCCTTGCAACTATAACTACCTAGTTATTTAAACATTGTAATGAGCATGAAGTTGAAGATAAATTGAAATACGATCCTGTTCTATACACTCCTGTGACTGTTGTTCGACGTCTGACATTTATTGGTTAAAATTTGGTAAGGGATTTTAATATTGAATTAAAGAAAGCCGGAAACAGTGAGCTATTTGAAATTTAAATGGGAAGGGGGTTTTTCATATTAAGCTAACTATTGGACAGAAACTGAAGACTTATGCTAATTCACATAAACAGACTTATAGTTTGTTTGTGATTACAAAATTCTGAAAAAGCATTGTAAAAAGAAAAAAGAAAAATAAAGGACGAGGACGGAAATAATAATAATAATAAAAGAACATTACAAAAAAATACAAATGAATGTTATGCACAAACACAAAAATAACAGAAAATAAAGACAAGGATTTATGGAAAATAAAGATATGAATACTTTATGATAACTGAAACTAGCTTTTTTTCATTTTAGTTTCGCTGTTCAATAAACTATTATAATTTCGCTGTGTATTAAAACGTATTACAACATAACTTTTGGAATATTTATCAATGAACACTAAAGTCCATTTTATTATAAGATAAAAATCAATTTTTTAGTTTGAATGGTTCTTTTTAAATAAAATAATTTATTTTACTATTAAAATTTAGTTTACTTGTAAGAAAGCCGTTTTTGAAATATGAATAAACCACGCATTTATTAGTCAAATACTGTTTTTTCTCTCACTGGAATATTTAAAAGCCAACAAGTTCCTATATTTCTTATAGCACTATTATTCTAACTGGAATAATGAAACAAAAAATAATTGTGCTATATGAAATATGGTCATTCATTGACGTTCAATATTGTTTTGAATTTTGTATTAATCACTTACAGAACTTTATGAAATTTTTGATTCAATACTTTAAGATAGTCGATAATTATAATGAAAAAGTAGGAAATCATGTAGATTGTTTTTCATGTTAGTTATTGTGAATTCAAGAGATTCATTGCTCCAAACTGGTTATTTTAAAAGAAAAAAAATAGAAGCATAAACTCTTTAAGAAAATGAACTTCTTAAACTGAGTTATGGTAAACAGAATTAAATAATAGATTGGGGGGAGAGAAAGAATATTATTAATATTTTATTTGAAAATTTTATTTGAAAATGTTTGAGGAACCCCTAGAATTATTTAACGGAACGTTCATAAAACTGGATAAAACTATACAATTAAACTATACTGTAGACCATACGAGACAAATTAAAAATAAAAAAACTGGTGAGATTTACTGCAGCACTCATATCAATGCTGGGTTTTTTTCGAATCAGAATATATATGAATTTCAAATAAAAATAATTATGTTGGATAAAACGTGACTACTTATTGATTTTCCGCAATGTTTTTATTTTCATAATAGTGTTGGAAATTTCATTATTGTTTTTGATTTCATAATAATTGATTTACGGAATCCTATGATTTTGAATTATAATACAATAAGATTGTCGGCAATTGTAATAACATACACAAAAGTGCCCAAAAAAACTGGTACACCCATCTAATATCGTGTAGAGCCCCCAGGAGCAAGCCGAAGTGCCGCAGTATGACGTGGCATGGATTCAAATAATTTGTGAAGATATTTTGTGGACAGTTCACAGTATGATTCTTGCAGGGTAGTTCACAAAGCCATAGGAGTACGAGATGGTGGAGATCTCCTAAGGACAGCACATTACAAAATATTCCAGATATGATAGATAATGTCCATGCCAGGAGAATTAGGCGGCCAAGAAAGGAAAAGAAATTCAGAAGAATGCTCCTCAATCCACTCGCTAGCAACTGTAGACCTGACGGTTAGCGGATTACCTATTGGAATCATCCACGTCAGTCAGAATACACGCAGGGACATGAATGAATGCAGAGGGTCAAAGAGGATGTTAAAGCCCCATTGACCTGTCATGGTTCAGTCATCACACACCAACGGTCCCCTTTCAAAGGACCTGTATAAGCCCCTTACCCTAGCAGAACCTGCACCAGCTTGAACATTTCCTTGTAAGCATGAGAATTCCACAGATTCGTGGAGTTTTCTTCACACCCATAAACAGACATCCACCCGATGCACTTGGAAACTGGACTCCTCAGACCAAACAACGTTTTTCCAATCATTATGAGCCCGATGGCAGCGTTGGCGATCCCAGGTAAGCTGAGGAGCTGAGTCCCCAATGGTACACGAGAGGGTTTGTGGCTGCGAAAACCCATATTAGTCTACGTTGCATAGTGCGTACACTGACACTTGTTGATGGGCCTACATCCAAATCAGCAGCAATCTGAGGAAATGTTGAACGTCTGTCTCGTGTAACGATTCTTTTCAGGCGTCGATTATGCTGTTCTACCTTTTTCGAATCTACCGCAGTCGAAAATTTGAAGTTTTACCGAAAACCTGGTATTCGAGGTGCACTCTGGAAACGGTCGGGAGAGAAATTCCAAATTTCTTCTCTACTTTGGAAATGCTTTCTCGTGCGCCTTCGATTGGTCACAGTTAAAAATCGTTTAAATCTTGATAATCCGCCATTATGACAGCAAGAATGGATGTAACAGCCACCTCAGACACCTGTTGTCTCTTAAACACATTTTCTACCTCATCGCGTTACGCTGATTGGTTGAAAACCTCCATTATTTGCATATGACCTGCTATGCCAGTTTTTCTGACTTTTTAGGGTAATATAGATAAGATTTAGTGTGTAAAAACATTTTCCTTAAAAGAAATGACGTGCCATATTTTTATATTCTTTTCGATGCCTATTTATATACATCTTAAGATATGTTATTACGGAAAAAGGAGCCACGTTGACAAAATTATAAATCACATTAAAAATTTACGGTTTCGAAATATTTTTTTATAAAATAAAATAATAATTGTATTTATTTACTTAAGTTTCTAGAGAAACTAAATTCCTGAAAAATAAATTTGATTCATGATAGTATAATTCAAAAATAAGTAATATACATGTCTAGTTCAGAAAAATACAAAAAAAATAGCAAACTTTAAATTTTTTTTCGAAACTGGATTAATTTGCATAAGACATATTTTAACAAATTTTATAATGAGTGATTTCCAATATGAAATGACTGTATCATTCCATTTTAATAAATAGGTGCTGTATTATAATTATAACAGTTGCCTGTGGCAATCAATTTGTTCACGGGGGATATTGATTTAATTTAAATTCAATCAAATCGTTTAGAAATAACTTCATGTCCATGATTGCAACAAGTATCCACACATTAATGCCGTGTCATTTTAATTATATTGAATATGTTTCATTCATTGTGCACATGAACATTTTTAATGACGTCCATTCCCATATAAGACTACAAACAGAAAAAGGGCGATCTTGAACGAGGAATAAGAGCAAAACAACCTAACTAATCCGAACAGAATTATTTTTGGTTCATTTTATTTCTTTGTCATTCATCTCGACAAGTAGGATTCTGTTCATCTAAAAGATCAGTTTATAAAAGAGAGCAAGAAAAAATCAAAAGGCAGAAATTTTTTTATTCCTTCCTAAGTTCACTCAGACTTATTGCTTTCATTAATTTTACTTTTGATGTTCCTGCAGCATTATTTCAATTGATAAGTTTACAAAATAAAACGAGTACAACAGAACGATCTTTTTTGAGTACCTTAATAATGACTCTTTACACATCAGTTTAAATCTAAAATGCAAAAAATATCTACAAAAGAAAAAGAAAACTCACAAATATTGATCTGATTTTTAATTCAGATGGAATTAAATACTCCCCCGGTGCACTGTTAGTTTTCGTCATGATGTTAACTCTCCACGAAGTCCAGGCGGGCAATGAAAGAGGCTTCCTAGACATAAACAATCAGTAAAAAAACTTCTTGAAAGTTTCTTCTAAACACCAGTTTCTGTATTTTGATTATCATTATTTCTTTTTGGCTTTCATCAATATTTCATTTTTCAATTCCGACTTCAAGCTCACATCCTCCCAATAAATATATATATTTACATATCTTATTCCAATTTTCAATCGTTAATTAAATGCTTTTTGTTCATCCATTCAAGTTCAAATATATATATTTTTTAACTTGCAGTTGATGACATTCAATGTTAATACAGTTTTCTCAAATACTAATTCATTAATTTTTTTATTAATTAATTAAAAAACAACTTTCTAGCCAAAAAATCTTTATTTTATCACCGCCAAATAAGTAACGAATTCAGTTTGTTCCCCCCCCCATGCTAATGAGGTTAGGCTTAACATGTTTTCGACCAATTATTTAAAACGATTCTGTTTATTTTTTAAATGTTTGATAAATTTAAAATTAAACATTGTTAATGAATAAATTTTTTGAATTTATTTTGAAGAATTTCAAATTAAAACAATACATGATAAAGAAAAGTAAAAAAAAAATTAATTTGTTTTGCGTTATCGCAACTGGCGTACGAAATTCACACATTTTGGATTGCTACAACTGGCGTTGAAAATTCAACGCTAGTATAATTTTTGATCAATTATTTATAGTAATTGTAATTATTAGACTAGGATAGAGTTGGATTTTCATCCCTTGGTCTGTGAGCTCAAACTTGCCATCTGAAGACTCTCAGGGATTGTGTGGTAGACCTTACACCTGTCGCGGTCACAAAGTCCTATAAGTCGAAATTGCTATCACTCGTGGTACTGGGTCAGAGGTGATCCTTCTCTGTTCGAGGTCTAAATTATGTTCTGTCGATGAATAAAAGAAATGCATGATTGAAGTCTGCCCTGTAGAAAAGATTGTGACGTGTGTGAGCTAGAAATCAGATTTCTGCCCTCGAGTGCTCAAGGCTCCATACCCTCAGAAGCTACTGCA
>JAOUZG010016315.1:872995-899780 GCA_026289955.1 Argiope argentata | reverse complement strand
TTCAGAATTTATCTATTTACATTTGCATTCATTCTCTTAAGAAATTAATTTTTTCATAAAAATTGATTGTATTAAAGAAAAAATTCCAATTAGGTTTCTTTATTATATATATATATATATATATATATATATATATATGCCATAAAAATCTTATATTTTGTCCATTAATTTGTCTTAGAATGGCGTGTTGGATTTTTTTAATTTCAAAAAGGAGATGAAGTTATTTATTTGCTTTATTCGTGTAACATTTATAAAAAGAAATCATTATTTTACTATCTTTGTATAATTTTACAATTAATTTACTAGACTTCGGCTAGAAACCATGCTGAAAAGTTCCACAGATGTGACTAATTAAAGCGAACATCTAATTATCTCTTCATGCCAAGAAAGAAATCTCATTTTTCTGAAAAATGAAATTTTAATAAAGAAAATTAAATAAAGTATAAAAATAAAGTTAATTACATAGTTTGAATACTATTGTTAATATACCGATAAGAAAATCCTTTTTTTATTAAATTATTAATACATTTTAATTTTAAATTCATTTTTTGAATTATTTTCTTTTTTACAGCTAAAATGCTGCAGTGTCTTTTATTGTAGCGCCTTTTAATATTCTTATTTTGCTCAAGATGGGGCGAAACCTTTTTGGGATCAATTATTTTGTAGTTAACCTTTTTAATAACGACTTATTTTCTACTTGTTGATATACTAAGTAATTAATGTTGAAATATATATATATATATTTATTTTCCATGTTCTAATCTCGAATAATTTTTTTCCATTCCTCTTTATAATTATTTTTATGCAATGAATTCAGAAACAGGTGATGCCAACTTTAATGAATGAAAATTTAATTCAAATTAGCTTTTAAATTATATTTTATTAAAATATTTTATTACATTAAAATATTAAATATTATATTATAAATTATAATTATTATAAATTAAATATTATATTATTATATTAAAATATTTTATTGCAATCGGAAGTACAAAGTTACTACTTAAATACAATATTGCTTTTTTTGTATTTAATGTTACAACTTAAATACAATATTTCCTTTATGAAGGTCCCTTGGGATTTTAGAATTTTTTATAACATCAATAGATCGTAAACAATAGACGAATTTGATGTAATCAACTAATATATTTTTATTTATCGAGGCAAAAGAATAAAAATATCTTACCTAAAGGCTATTTATGTTTTATTTCGAAAATTCATTGATTATTTCCTTTCGAAAATTCTTCCTTAGCTGTTCAATATTTATTATTTGTACTTGAAAAGTATTTCAAGAAATTATGAATGCTTTTGCAAGTCTGTTTCAAAATATGAGCCTTTCGGCATCAACTGAAATTTATTCTCAAAAGATAATGCACTTAGTCAGAATCTTCATAATTACTTCACTGGTATTATTCGCTAAAATTTAACAGATTTTTTTTTTTTTAAAATCTTGCTAAGAACCTGCAAAATTTTCAACTTCAACTCTACATTATATTTGCACTTTTAAAATAAACTTTCAGCCCCTTCACCACAAATTTTAATACTCAAATCATTTCTTTGTTTTAAATCCATTTTTCTTTTTTAATTTCTCACAGTTTTATTTCTATTCAGATTTTAATTCATGCTTAGGTGCGTACCTCTCCTTTTAAATTAATGTGAAATTCTGAAGTCCAGATGAAAAAACATTGAACCTTCATTCCATGGGGAAATTACTTTGTTTTCTCGTAAGTGACACGAAAAATTTCTCGAATGTTAGTCTTTAGTTATCATTATTTGTTTCAAAAGCAATAGCGTTAAGTCTACAGAATAGGTACCTTAAAAACTATATATATATATATATATATATATATATATATATATATATATATATATATATATATATATATATATATATATATATTGTGTGTGTGTAAGCACATAATTTGTTTTTTGCAAGCAGAAAGCAGTTTCGAAGACAGTGAAAAGACTTTCGATTTTTTAAGTTCGCTTTATTCTCTCCCGAAGAGGCACGATCTATTTACAATGAGAGAGAATTAAGCACATAGTTCACAGCTCGGCACAAAAGGAGAAGGTAAAAGTGAGCGAAATTAATTTTCCCTGGTCTTATAAGCCGTGGGATTTTGATAGAGAAAGGATTTTGTCACAGTTCTGATATACAACGAGATTTCCATTGGAATTGCACACACCTGTCGATTCTGATAAAGGAAACACCGGGGTATTTTAAAAAGAATGTGCTTGGATGGACAGTTTATATTCCTCCACTCGGAGTGTGGGAATCTGTCGGCTTTTACCAGCAATTTTACAAAGCTTCAGTTGAATTAATTAAGTAGAAAAAGTGGAATAATATCAGGAATTATTTTGGAATGAAAATATAGGCTAAATTATGGTAAAACTTTGGAATTTAATTAGAACCGAAAATTGAGTTTAATTTATATACATCTGCTGATTTTTTTATTTATATTTATTATTATTATTATTACTATGCATTTTTTATAGGGCATATGATTAAGAAGCTTGGCTAAAAAATTTTAGATCTGTATCTGAATAGTTTTAAAGATATTTCTATTTTCAAATTGCATTTTGTCGTAAAATTTGCTTGCTGGAGGAGCGTGGATGGTTTCATTTTCATTTTGAAATATTTCTATTTTATTAAAATTTCATTGATAATTTTTTTACTCCATCGATTTCATAAAAGAAACGGGTATTAACTTCAACTTTCATTAACAAATCTTTACTTTTTGTTTACATTCTTCGTAAATTTTTTCTGCTTGTTTATGCTATTCTTTCTTTCAATTTTCTTATTTCTATATAACTAATATTCATAAAACCGTCTTTTCAAGGCTAATCTTAGATGTTGCAAAGTTTTTATATTTAAAAACTTTGAATTTAATATTTTTCATATTTCTAACGAGAAAATATTACGACCGAACATTCTCGAGTTGTTAAAAAGCACAATAGTTTGAAAAGAGGTGAAAATAATAATATTTTTGAAAATCAAACTTATGTAGATACAAGGGCCAATCAAATGAAAAGGTACGAAAAGACAGTCGGTATAATTCAAGACTTTTAATCAAAGTATACACCTTAGACCTGAGCACAACAATCCCATTGATTAACGAGCCGAAGGATTCCTTGTTCCCAGGATTCCCGTGGGCTTGACGATACTGTCCTTTACAGCGTCCTTGAGTTCGCCATCTGAATTGAAGTGGGTCCCTCTCAAATGTTTTTCAGAACCTTTAACTCCGACGTGTACTGTGAGATTGCGCAGGTCCACCAAGAACAAAACAGCGGGGCTATTCAGGGGGAGTGTGGTTCCACTATGAACATGCTACCGTGTGTGCAGGATCACTCACGCTGAACTGACCAAATTCAAGTAGGAGCAGCTCAGCCACCCGCCCTACAGCCTGAGCATGCCGCCCTGCGATTTTCATATGTTTGGTGTCCTGAAAAAAACATTTGAAAAGGAGGCACTTCAACTTGGGCGGCGAACTCAAGGGCGCTGTTTAAGACTGGGCCTCGTCAAGCCCTCAGGAATTCTTGGAACAAGGAATTCTGCTCGTTAACCAATGGGATCGTTGTGCTCAGGCCTAAGGTGTATATTTAGAGTAGACTTCTAAATTTTCATCACAAATATTTCGAAGCAAAACAAAAAGACTTAATAGCAATTTATTAAATAATTGTTTTTATTAATTAAAGATTTATTGCTCAATCGGCCAATATGGCTGTTCCTAAGATTTGTCAAGGTAATTTCAGATATCCAAAACGTAAGAAAGATATTTAAATAAAATTCTATTCTTTAATTAAATTGAAAAATGTCTCTTTTATTTGAAAATTGCATTCTAATTGCTGTCGATTTCAATTTTCTATTCAAACTACTAAAATTCTATTTAAATTATTAAAAATTAATAAATTTAATGAATGAATCAATATTGAAAAAAAGAAAGTGTATTCAGATCAAGTACCACCCACTACAAGTTTTAAAAAATGTATTTGAACTTAAATGGATAAATCAAAAGCATTTTATTTGAGATTGAAAATTTGAACAAGATATATAATAATAATAAATAGAATTAATTCAGTAAGTATTAATAATAAGTAGTATTAATTCAAAAAAAAAGAGTTGAATTAGAACAAAAATATAAAACATTTTGTTACTTTTATACATAACTGAATTTAGAAAATATCCTTAATTTGAGAACCATAGCGAAATTGAACAATTTCAATTAATTTTTTTTTTGCTCAAATAATATTTTAAAAAATATTTAAGTGTCTAAAAAATAATATTTAGGTGTTTGTATTTTCGAAAGGTATTTTCAAAAAATGGCAACATACATATAATCTTTTTTATTTAATGAGGTGCCAATTGAAATATTTGGAGCTTTAATCCAAGAAGGACATTTCCATAATCCGCTGCTTAATGAAACTGGAATATATTCCTTCCTGTATAGAATCGGCAATTTCCTTTATTTGCATTCATTTGACATCAAACAAGAAAATTTATTACATTTTTTATAGATTTCAGTATTTTTTACAGTTTCTACTAATGAAAATTTATATATATATTTTTTCTCTTTTCAGACTATTGAAATCATCCGGTATCCACATCAGACTGATTGAAATCATCCAGTATCTACATCAGACTATTGAAATAATCCAGTGTCCATGTCAGACTGATTGAAATAATCCAGTATACACATCAGACTGATTGGAAGACCTGAATCCACAAATTATGCAATTGGAAATATAACATGGCTTTGGTTTTCTTGCCATCTCTACAGCATGCAGCTGCTGTTAAAGTCGCGTTAACTGTCTTTAATGATGATATTATCACCTTCTTTGACGAATATGTTAAGGGACAATTTGTGATCTGTAATGGAAGTTTAATTCATTTCACACGGTTTCAAGAAGGAAGAATAAGAAGAAGAAAAAACGAAATTAGTAAGAAATTATCCGCTGTTCTCCCGAAATTACTCGTGCACCAAGTCGTGAATATCCTTCAACCAATAGGAGTTGAAGTTAAGTTCTGGGTTCGAGACCATTACCATATCATTAAACATGTTCAGACAAGTCATATCACGAGTAATATGTGTTGGAAATCGGATGGAACAGTTGATCGAACGAAAACTTCGAAGCAACTCATTCGAAACCGAAGCATTGATTTGAAAGTGCGTTTTGCTTTGGCCTCCGCGTATCACTATAGGCAAGGTGTTTCGGAATTGTGGCAACGAATGACGATGGAAGAAAAATGGAACATTAGCCTCTTCGAGACTGATCTTGAATTCAGAATTTGGTTGGAATGTCGCAGAGGAAATTCTGATTCCGATTTGCCACTACGGATTCCAGAGTCCTTAGGTTTTGCCCCCGATCGACCAAGAAACTTTATACATATAAGTAAACTTAGACGCGTAAGAATAAGCGCATTTTACAATAAATTAAAAAGGATGAGTAAAAAAAGATTCATACATAATGTATGGCCTCGCAGTTCAAACATTGATGATTTGCTTGTTTGTTACCATTTAACTGATGAGGCTGAACGTGACGATATCTTCCACAATCCGGGCTTATCCTTCGAATCTAAAACAAAAGATCTGCTTTGTTGTTACATAGACTGGCCCTTACAGAGCCATTTCTTTGAAGCGTTAGACCAGATGTGGCACCATTTGACGCCTGCATGTTTGGAACATTGCTTATTTTATATAGTGCATCAAAAACTGTTCAGGGGAATGGCAGATTTCGATTACTTGGAACTTTTTAAGGATTTGTGGAAGCGAATTCCTAATAATTACAAAGAACAGTTCCGCAAAGAAAATTTCCTTTATTTTCATACATTCCTGAAAAAATAACATTCGACACCCTCTTCAGATTTTGTAAACACTTGAAAATTGTACACATTTGATTGTTGCAGACTTTCACATTTTTACATTGACTTTGTCTACTGAAACCATATTTTGATTTACAATATATATATATATATATAATTTCAATTGTAATTAATTTCCAAAGTTTTCTCTTAATTCTGTCTATAGTGACTTCCTTTTAGAGTGTTTTGTTATTTCCTGGTCCTTCCACCTTTTTCTATTAAATAAATCAAATGAAGTTATTTAAAGATAATGCGTCGTTGAGTCCATGTGCCGAGTGGATGGATAGTAAGTCACTGATCAAAATAGATTTTTTTAAGGGATTCCTGCGTTTTTCTTGTCAAGGTCAACACATGCGGGAATTCCTGACAAAATTCGGCATGTGTCAGATTTATGAGAATGTTTTAGATTATAAGACCAGGTTAAATGATTTCGGAACTTTTTATTCTTTTTTATCTTCTTTGTCAGCTTATTGATCTGTCCTACTCTTCATGTATGTATGTATTAATTCGTGGCGAATCGGAATTCGCATTGAGGTTTATTATTTCTTGAGAAAGATTTCTTATGTACTTGAAGAAAAAAAAATATTTACACATTCTTTCTATTAATGCGATTGACTACATTTGTGGTTATTAAACACAATAGATACTAAGCGAAATTTATAAAGCTAAGGAATCATTGCTTTCCTTTAGATTGTCAGAAACTCAATAAACCTCATATTAAATGTTTATTCTTTCAATCACAAGTATAAAATTGTAAAAAATATCATGAAAACTCAATACAAGTAAAATTTAAGATGACAATTATTGCAGGATTAGCAGCTGATATGCCGCAACTTGTTTCAAGAAAGGCAGTATCTTTATCTAGGTATATTTAAAAGGCAGAATAGAGAAGAAATTATTTGAAGATTTAGCTATTTGTTTTTATTATTTGAGTAGATATGTGAAGCTTTCCTCAAGTAATTTACAGTTCAATTTCATAATTCTCCAATGATACAAGTTCTGGCTAGGCGTATAAATGTGTGCAAAAGATTAATCTATGCATACCTGACAGTGTCTGTTTGTTGGAACCACTAAAACTCTGGAAATAGTTACCGGATGTTGGAGATATTTATATAATTTTATAGTGCATTTATTGAGGAAGGTTTTAGTACATTAAAGTAATATCAAAATTTAAAAAATGGAATTTTAATAGTGATTTTAACTTTAGATTTATTCGCACATACGCGAAAACCGCAAACTGCGCATGTGCAAATAAGAGCTGCGGTATACATATGTGATAGATTTCTTTATTTATGTCTGATTTTAAGCATCGATTCAAATTTCATTATGCCCCATCTCCACTCGCAAAAAAAAAAAAGAAAAAAAATTCAACAGTGGCCGGAGGTGAATAGAAACGTCCGGTTAGCGAATATCAGAGAAATAATGTCCACTATTAGGGAAGATTTTGATGAGCGAAACAATCGTCTTTCTTTAAATTGCTCTGTACCTGAATTACGGAGACAGGACGAAGAGCGAAATGAACTCTCCGCTGACATTTGTTTCTAATGGTAAATTGAATCTGCCTTATAATGCGATAATTTTCAACTTCATCGCCACAAATCGGTGAGTTCAGAAAAAAAATTTTAAAAAAATCAACTTTACATTTAACACAATATGTAAATATATGTTTAATAATCGCAATGAAATTATTTTAATTTAAGTATTCTTATAATATTTTTTTAAAAAAAACAATAAATGTGTCATCTGAAAATTAAACAAATATATATGATATTTCATGTAATATATAGCATTTATTGAGGAAGGTTTTACTACATTAAAGTCATATCAAAATTAAAAGGGGAGTTTTATGATTGCGATTTTAACTTATGCGCGAAAACCTGAAACTGCGCATGTGGAAATAGCAAGAGCTATGGTATGCGTATGCAATACATTTCTTTGTTTCCGTCTGATTTTAAACAGCGATTCAAATCTCATTATATCGAAAAATAGGAAATCCAACCTCGAAATGATCGTCTGCGTTTTGTCTACGGACATATATTTTTACCTTTGTAACAGTCTAAATATTATGGATGTGTGCCATAAAAAATTGTTTTGTAGCTGTTTTTGATAATTTCTAAACATATTTTCATGTTTGATGCTGCGTAACATGCCCATGTCGTATCGGGTGGAGACTAGACTTAAGTTTAAAGCTAATTTTTCTTCTTGAATGCTATGCCTCGGGCAATGCCGTGCGGGTACTGTTGATTATTCACAAACAAACAAAATTATACAACAGATACCTGGAAAGAAAATGTTAACTAAATACTTTCATACATCTTGTTTCGAAATAGTTAATATCTAATATTAAAATCCTTCCGAGCCTTTTCTTACACTTTCCTTCGATCTTCTGATATTTGATGAATAATCTAAGAATTGTTAAATTTTTAAGAAATTCTCTGACACCACAGTGAACCGGTGACCTTGGAAGGGTTTTGGGTACGCAATCAAACTAGGGGAGAATCGCCGTGTAGTTAATTTCCCTTCCATTCCGTTGGGTTAATTGTCCTCACGTTTGAGCGGCTGAGAAATTTGGTCAATGGGTAGCATAATATATTTGACACTTGTGAATGATTCATTATTATATGATTAACTTAATTATATTTGTCATGTGTAGATGTTATTCGCTCTCTCCATTTTTCGTGTATTCTACTTGTATGTTGGATGTTTCAAATAATAATATTACCATACCATATGAAAACTGAGAATTTTAGTGAGATGTAAATCAAATGTCATTTACTGGTATGTTTTCATCATTGTACAAGTAAGTCTGCTATATATTAAAAAGCGTCTTCAGTTATCCCATGTTTAATTTATTGCATTTGGGAAAATGAGCTTATTATTTTCTCCTAATCATTAGGTATTCATTGTATATCTCCGGATTTCCTAATAATTATATAAGGTTGAATTAAGAAACAACTTATAAATAATTGAATAGTAGTTAAGTAAAAATAAACATTTAATTAGAATAACGATTGTATGAGAGATACACGTCATACTTCGGTGTTACATCTTACTTCATTACATATTGATGCTAATATTCGTTTACAAAATATATTCATATGAATACAATTACGATTATTTAATCGATTCACTTTATGTGAACCTTACATTCGGCCCGCTCAATATAAAATTTAGACAGTCAAAAATAAATTTTAAAATTGAAGCGTAAAAGAAACAAAAATTTTGATGACAGCTCAGTTGTTCTCATTCTCTTCGTCTGTGCTGTTCTCTTCGTTGGTCGGTGTATTTCGTTTAAAGTAAGGACGAAGATGCTGTACGTGAACAACCTTGACAAATTGGTTCTGTTGTGTCGTAGACTTGATCTCGTAGCACACGGCCCCGACTGGACGCACAATCACAAATGGTCCTTTGAAAATGGAAGAAAGTTTGTGATCTCCTTTCTTCGGCCAGTCGTACAATACGAGATCTCCTGCCTTGAAGGAGTGGGATCTGCGGTGGAGATCAAATCTCTTCTTGTTTTCCAAATGTGTTTCATACACATTATTTGCCGCTTCGGTCCTGGCCAAACTTAAAAGGTCTAGTTGGTCTTCACGTGGAGTGTCATCTATGAAGCTACCAAGGTGAAGTTCACGGGGAAGGCGTGGCTCATAACCATGAAGTAAATAGAATGGTGATTTCTTGGTGGAATTTTGTTTTGTAGTATTGATTGCCAATGAGGCGTTTGGAAGTAATTCGTCCCATTTATTCCGGTTTTTGTCAATCATTTTTTTCAAAGTGGACACAATTATGCCATTGGCTCTTTCAACAATGCTATTAGCTTGTGGCGAATAAGGTGGAGTCGTTGATTGTGTGATTCCATACTTTTGAAGAAACCGCTGAGTGTGACGAGCGGTAAATGCTGTTCCTCTATCAGATAAATACATACTTGGCGGTCCATATCTGAGTATTATATTATGATACAGAGCATCAGTCACTGTATGAGCGGCGAGAGATGCAGAAGGTGTTGCGATTACATAGCGTGTGGCGTGATCAATTTGGACAAGCATATTTGTGTTTCCGCTTCTTGTTTCTGGCAGATTACGTGGTCAGCGGACGCAATTTCCCAAGGTGTGGACGGAATTGGTAATTGCTGCAAAAGACCATAGGCATTAGCAGTGCGTCGGTTAACAATTTGGCATTTATGACAGCTTCGAACATATGCTTTGCAGTCCTTGCGCATGTTTGGCCACCAATAACGCAATTGTAAATTGTGAAGAGTTTTTTTTTTTTTTTTTTTTTTTTTTTTTTTTGCATCCATATGTCCAACATCATCGTGACAGGCAATCAAAGTTTGTTCTTTCATCGCCTTAGGGATCACTACTACAGGTCTCGATTTTTCGTCTTTCACTCGCACAAGAGTGTTGTTATAGATATTGTAATTGCATATGATTGACATTGTCTTTTTGCTTGGATTTTTCTCTTTGAGTAAACGAAAAATATACTGACAAAAGTCATCTCTTTTCTGTTTCGCACAAATTTCAGATTCATAACTTGCAGTAACTGCTAAACAAACAGGTGGTGTTGGGTAACGTGAAAGGTGATCAGCAATGACATTTTGCTTTCCTGGCCGGTGCTCAGTTGTAAAATCAAATTGAGCCAAATCTACTAAATATCGCGCAAATTTTCGATTAACTGCAGATTTTGCAATTACATAAGCAGTTGTATAATTGTCTGTGATGAGTTGAAAATTGTGGCCAAGGAGATAGAGTCGAAATTTTTTAGTAATGAACTGGAATGTACAGCAATACATTCCAGTTCATTACTGTGGTAGCGTGTTTCAGCATCTTTTAACGTACGCGACGCATATTCAATGACATGACGCTTTCCATTCTGTTCTTGGGATAAAACTGCACCGAGTCCTGAATAAGAGGCATCAGTTTCTACAAAAGTTGGTAGGCCTTGTTTGAAATACGAAAGAATGGGAGCAGTAGTAATTGCAGATTTCAAAGTTTCAAATGTTCGCTGTTGATCATCAGTTAAAACTATGGGAGCGTTGCTGGTCTTCTTTTCTAAACCTTTTAAAACGCTCGTAAGTGGTTTGGCTATAATAGCATAGTTACGAATATACTTTCGAAACTGATTGGCAAACCCAAGGAAACTACGGACTTCATGAATTGATTTGAGAGTTGAATAACGTTCAATTGCTGCTATGCGTTCCGGATCAGGACGAACACCATCTTGAGAGACAATTCGGCCAAAAAGAGAGATTTCTGGTACTGCAAATTGTACTTTTTCTTGTGTCAGCTTGAAACCAGCTTTTTGAGTTGCTTCAAGGATTTTACAAATCACTTTGAGATGGTAATTGAAGTCATCATGAGAAGTCGATATATCATCAATATATGTGTTCACATTGTAAGGGGCTAAATGATCGTAGGCTAACTTAATCGCTCGCGTCATTGTAGATGGGCCATTTGTGACACCAAAAGGCATTCGAAGAAATTCATAATGTCCGTCAGGAGTGACAAATCCAGTTTTGTAGGTGTCAGTCTTTTTTATGCGAATGCAGTTAAATGCAGATTTTACATCCATTTTAGAATTGTAGCGCTTGCCTGCAGTGCGTTGAATAACGTCTTCCATTTGGTCAATTGGGTGCGGATCAATTTTCGTGATAGGATTGATAGTGCGAGAAAAATCGACCACAACTCGCCTTGGAGTACTTTCATGGAAGGGCTGCTCCACAATAAAGGCAGGGGCTGCGTACGGTGAGTTGGAATGGCGACAAATTCCTTGTTTTAACCATTTTTGAATCTGCGTTTTTAGAAACTGGCGATCAGGCTCTGAAAGTCTATACGGTCTACATTTAATAGGTTTTTCATGCTGCAATTCAATTTTGAATTCCCCATATGGACATAATCCAATGTTGTCATCATTAGAATAGAAAACGTGAGAAAATTTTCCAATTACTGCATCAAGTTGAGCTTGTTGAGTTGTAGAGAGTCCTGCGGATTCAGGGATAAGTTTTGTTTCGGATGAAACTATATTAGGTGCAGCTTCCGGCAAAGTAACATCATCTAGTGAGGGTTGATGATGAGCGACGCAGTTGATACTAAGTTTTGAAGCATGAATACATTCATACAAATGAAATGAAGTTGGAGTGGAAATACATAATGAACCATTAGGTTCATAAGTGCATCTAGCTTGAATCTGTTGCTGCCAATCGAATCCTAAAATAAGTTTAAATGGAAGCTGGGAGCAGATTCCAATTTTAGGCATCATATGTTCCACATTTCCAACAATTATTTTTAAAGAAATCCAACCAATTGGCTTTATTTCATGGTCAACAACTTGGAACTGTCCATCAGTCCACGGGTGAATAACAATATCGTTTGGAACACAAGATTCTTGAATAACAGTAATGTCTGCACAAGGATCACAGAGGGCTTGAATCTTCGTATCATTATTAATTATAACAGGTATTAATGCACGCCAATTCGTTTCAGTTCTAATACAATTAATGGAATGATTATTTGCAGCTGTTGATCTTCCAGATGTCGAGTTGCGATTATTGTTGTTGCGGCGGGAATTTGAATAGTTCAAACTGGTGGTTTCGACTAACGTGTTATTATTAGAACTAGTTGAACTGCCAGCAGACGGGAATTGGGAACTAGTTTGACTGTGGGAATTTTGATTTTGTCGTGACGTATTTCTTGGTTGAGCTATGGTTGAACCACGGGGAGGAGATGGTAAACTACACATAAAAGAAGCATGGCCTTTAACTCCACATCTCCAACAAGTAATATCTCGAACGTCGTCAGTTATTGGATTGTATTTACGATGCTGTTTATCATATGTATTAGAAAATCTAATTTGAGTTTTCGGGGAATGTTTCTTATGCTCTTGTTTTGCACTACGAATAGCATCAAGGGCAGTTGCCCTATCAATTAATTCTTCAACCGTATTAGAATTTTGAGTAGCTAATGCAATTTGCCATTTTTCTTCTGTTATATCACCTATGATCGTAGAAATACGGTCAGGTTGGGGAATAGTAAAGGGAGCTTTTTCCAAAAGAGCATCTTTTGAATAAATATAATCGACTAAACTTTCATTATGTCTCAATTTTCGTTCACTTTGGTGAGCCAAAAATTCTTGCATTGTTATACGTCTTTTGAATCTTGAGGCGAGAGCATTTTTCCAAGTATTCCAATCATTGAAATTTTTTCCTATTGTTAATTGCCAATTTTTAGCAGATCCCGAGAGACGTGAAATAGCATTGGTTAATTTTAATTCGTCGGACCAGTTAGCTAAAGTTGAAATTCTTTCAACCTCCTTTAACCATTCGAGGGCATTTTCAATTATGTCTCCCTTAAATATTTGGATTGAATTTGCAGTGTCATTTGTGGATGTGATTTGAATCACATTCGGAGTTATTTGCCTTTCTAAAAATTGTTTTTGCGTTTCCATCAATGTGGAAAAAATAGCTGCGATATCAAGCTATTGATTGAGACAAGAATATTCTTTTGTTGTTTTCTCGTATAAGAGTGTTGAAAATAACCTGAATCAAAAATTCCATTATTCCCTGAAAAACGATGAAATCACTTTATCTCACTATAATAAAATAACTTAACGTTTGTTCGTTTTACAATTCATTGTTTATATTGTTTATTTTTACATTATTAATCTTTATTTTAGAAGGGGAAAAATTAATTTCTCATCTTGTTCATGTAAAGTTGTAATTTTTGCAACGAAAGAGTTCTAGCAAAATAAAAAGCAGGTGAAAATAAAACTTGCTTGAAAATCAATGTTGTTTTTCTAAACTTTTTAATTTTGAGAAACATTTGACTTTTTACATACATATTTGAAAATACAGTGTATTTTTAAATAAGATGACATGAAGTAAGATTTAAAGAAGCAATAATGTTTATTTCAAGAAACTCCTAAAACATTTCTTGCAAAAGAAATGAAGAAACAAAAATTAAATTAATGGCTACTAAAACATTCAACTCAGCATCATATTGATTTAGGTCTAATGAAACATCCACTACAAACTAAACTAATAACTGATAGTTCGTTTTACAGATTGATTGCAGAACTAAAAATTTTAAAATTCTGTAAAAAAATTATTAACATTAAACATTATTGATAAATTTTTGTATTGTTAATCCTAATAAAAAGGAATGTAAATTCTATTAGTTCGTAATTTATTCTTCTTGTTCCAGTTTAGTGTTCATAAGTTAAATTAGAATAAAAACAATTACTTGGTTTTATTGATAAATAGAAAAATAATTTAACCTCCAGGCAAATTTCGCTAGTATTAATTTCTCTTATTATTGAAGTTTCATAATAAAGTTTTTAAAATACATTATTGAATTTCAGTTTTTAAAAATACATTATTGGAAATCAAAGCTTTACCTTCAAGTACAAAAATTTTATTTTGAGAATGTTAATTAATAGCAAGCTTCTTTTTAAATTTCTATCATGCAAAATTCAAGTATACGGAATTGGTAATTAAAATAAGAATTCCTCGCAAAATGAATGATGGATTCAATTGCTTATATTTTATTTTTTATCAACATATATCTTCTGTCCATACAAACCTTTCTTACAAAATTAAAATTTCTTTAATAGACCCATATATTTTTTTAAAATCAAATTGAGCATTTCCTCAGTGTGAGTGAAATGAAAACTAAAAAAGGAGACGTTAAGAAAAATTAAGATACAGGAAACATACATAATCACGCATGACAAACAGAGAGACAATTTGTCAGATGGAAAAATACATGTAGAAACTAGGAGAAAAAAAGATTTATTGTGAAATATTAATCATACATAATCATAAATCATACATAAAGAAATGAAAGACACTAAATTAAAATATAAATTTATATGGAAAAAAATAAGCATACAATTGAAAATAATTTAGTTGAAAATATAAAATATTTAATTCACATATAATTAAATAGTGAGATAACATAATACGTAGATCATGATTATTCAAATTAAAAATAAAATACAAAAATTCTTTTTTAAAAAACGATAACGTATTAATCATCTATAAGGATAAATCATACACAATGAGGATTTTGTAATGAAATAGGAAGATACATCACGAAATTTCAAGTTTAAAATATAGATCTTAGGATTTTAACTGACAATAAAAATCGCATATCTATAATTTAGCATTTTGATTTTCCATATTTTAAATAATGCTTTCAACTTATTTTAGTTGGCCTAATGGTAAGATATGAGCTTGGTTTGAGTTTGAGGCCGGATTCCGCCGAAGAACGGACGGGTAAGAAGTTGCACGTTGAATCTGTCAGTGCCAAACTTCTTCCCGCTAATGTGGTGTGGAGAGGTGGGAAGAGTCATCCACGTCATCTGACCAAGGTTCAAAATTACGAGGTCCGTCCCAAAATAGTTTGCTGCTTTACAACTTTAATATAACTAAACTAACTTCAACTTTATTTCGACAAAACAAATATATTAATAAATTTCCAACATAAGATATATATTAATATCAATTCTTTTATTAATTTTTTATATCGAATGTCAACTTTCTGAAACGTATTTTGTGCGATGACTAATAACTGAACTCGGATTTAAATCACATCGATTACCCACCTCCTTGCAAACAGATGTCAGTAAATCTATCCAATTTTTCTTCAACAAAAGAAATAACTATTTCAAGTATAAATTATCTCCTTCAGGAAGTTCTGTTTCGCAAGATTTGCTTATTAAAACCTCCTAAGTGAATTAATGGTACTGAATAAATACTTTTAGCTAAAAGGCGACATTATATCAAGTTATTAATTCAACTCGTTCCTCAGAAATAAAAATTTTGCGTTTCTCATGTAAAGAGAAATAAACTGTTCTGCGAAGTGCTGTACTTTGCCCATTGACTTTTATTAACCGCTGACACTTGATTGACGAAGGAACATACCCTACATCACACATTCTAAGAAAACTAAGAGCCGGCATCATGGCACAGGGGTAGCGCGTGTGCCCCGTCATCTGGGCGTCCAGATAACTGTCGGTGGACTTGTAAAGTGTCAGAACAACTAAGAACATGAAAAATTCTTGATGTATAAAATATTTTACTTTCAGAGAATACAACTACGTCCATATTTTTTAAGGGGAGGGATTTATAATAGTGCACCTCGAAAGGGCAAGAGTTTCTACAAGCTGTTGTTAAATTTTAAAAAAATCTGGTTGTTTGATTAGAATATTTTCGCTTTTAAATCCAGTCGGTGAAAGCTTCAAAAAGCAGACGACATCTACAGTACTTTTGTACTGTAGTCATTTTACTTGTCTACAAACCTGAAAGTTGCAAGTTTGGATCTAGAACAATCCGAATCTGCCAAAATTGTGACCCGTGGCCTAGAAAAATCACCTTTCGCCCTCTACCGACAGAAGAAGTCGTCAGACGCATTAAATACACCATCACCAACAACAACTCACACGCACACTTTCTATGAGCTTGGCGCACATATATGTTTCCTTTAACCACTTACTTACTGGTGGGAGAGAGTGTGGTAAAAACTTCATAAGCCAGGCAACATCTACGGTAAACAAGTAATTGCGTTTGTATTGTGATCATGTTACACGGCTACAAACTCGAGCGTTGCATGTTCGGTCCTAGGGCAATCCACATCCGCCGCAATCTATCTGCCTGGCTATTCGAGTATAAGTGAACTCAAGAGTTACAAATATGAAGAACAACACGGATAAAATGTGTCACAATTTACATGTAAAATGCTAAGCATCTGTTACCAAAGTTGTGCTTAATATGCTCAAAAGTTGACTGTTTATCTATATCCGCACGCATATAAACATAATTACTCAATGCGGTACAATAAGTTTGTGCTGATGTGACTGCAACTGAAATTCCGCGAGAAATTTTGATTTCAATTTTACCGAAAAAATATGTCCAAAATAATCGATTAATAAATTCAAGTAAAATGCTATATTGAAGCTCAAGATCAAAATTTAACAATTTTTTAGCCATACAAAGAACTCGCAGCCTTGCCAGAGGTTCATAATTTTGTGCAGACGTAAGCGGCCTTTAATAGAAAGTATACGAGAAGGTTTAAGGAAGACCATTCTCGCAGGTTAAGATATTTAAAAGTAATTATTTATTTTGTTTTTCGTTTTGGGTATAAGCATTCCCACGGCCAACTGAAGACCATTAAGGTTTTGCTGCACAACTATCGAGTAACAGGGAGCTCAAATGCATCAATGTGAAAATGAGATGCGAAGTTTCGACGGAAAATAAAATGCGAGATTTTAGGATGAGAGAGGAGTTGTTTAGAAAATCGTCATTTTGAAAAAGGTAAGAGAATCTTCATGTGATTCGGGTTTCAGAGTTAAGGTCCACCCGATGAAGATCGGGCGATTCCTAGAGCTACCCCTGTAGTAGTCTGATGCACTAACAGCATGCTAGCTTTACTTGTGAAGTTGTTTCTCCGTAATCAATTGAAGAACTATTCATGTATAACTGTCAACTGTAATGTAAATATCAATCATATTAATCTAGATGAGAACGAGCGGTTCTTATGTATTGATCGAGAAGGATCAAGTCATTACACTGATCAGGTATCACCATCGATTATCCAAAAAAGAAGATAAAGTAATGCAACTGCTAAAAAGCTAGAAAAACGAAATGAAAACAATTGAAGTGTTATACTTAAAACCTTCTTTCAAATAATCCACCACTTTTTTTTTTGTACTCGTCCGATAATTCAAATTCAAGATTTTAACAAATCTTTATGATTCATATTGTAATGACGATCCTGTCCTATCAAATAAAAGAGTAGCGTTTAAAGACTATTTCGTTATTTACAGCCTAATGCACATAAAAACTACTCTTTCTCATCTAGGCTAATATAATTGATAACATATACACCAAGTTGATAGTTATAGATGAATAGTTTTTTAATTAATTTCGGAGAAATTACCTCACAACAAAAGCTAGCAGGCTGTTAATTAACCAGGCTACTACAAAGGTAACTCAAGGAATCCAACGATCTTTATCAAATGAGTCTTAAATTAGAAGCCCGAATCATGCGAAGATTCTCTCACCTCCTTCAAAACGACGATTCTCCGATGACTCTTGAAAACCTCCCGACCTCGAAGACCTCTCCACTCCGTCATTCATTTTCCCACTGGTGCGCCAGAGTTTTTTGTTACCAAATAGTTGATTAGAAAACAGAAACCAATGGTCTCCAATTGTCCGTGGGAATGTCCGTTAATCATCTATCGTCGTAGCTGACGCTCTAAAATAATGGAAAGATTGATCTCCAAAGGGTTTGCCATTCTTCCTCTTTTAAGACACGACTTCTTCCTTTGAAACGGCGATAAACGCATGTGTGTTCTTCATCTGATTGAATGATCCCACAAGGAGAGAGAATCACTCGCCTGGCAGTCTGGAGGCATTTACAAAGTAAGTGGGTGATACAGTTAATAATTCAGCTAGCTGAAATTTTCAATTATCAAATGTGAGTACTAGGGAACGTTACAGCGCTCAAACAGGGGGACCTCAGAGCAAGGGAGCTGAATATTTACAATACCTCTCAGAATTCTAAAAACACGTTTTTGGCATAATGTCCCTCAGTAAACATAACTCAAGAACACTTTGAGCTAGACTGATGAAGTCTGTCCATCTGGTTGTCCAAGAACTAGGAGGAACGTCGAATACAAAACATAAAATAGCTAGATTGATAAATTTCGGAACATCCATTTAGCCTCTAAATTGCACCTCCATATCAAATTTTGTACAAAATAAATAAAGGGGGTCCACCGTTTGTTCATCTATGTTTTCATATGCATGAAAACATAATAACTCGAGATGAGGTAATCAAATCTGATGCTCAGATTTAGAATTTTAGAGATAGATTCTAATTAAACTTTTAGTTAAATATGTGTTTAGTAATTAATTTAGTTAATTCTTCCTGTTTGCACTTTCGTATGCATACTCACACGATAATTCAAAAATGAAACAAACTATATGAATGAAATTTGGCATGTAATCTTGCCGTTAAAATTGTTGTTGTGTGTCGATTTTCGGTTTAATATAAATGAAAAAAAAAAAAGATCATCCACAATTTAGCTTCGGTTTTCATCTAATGGTCACGAGAATGATTCTGGAAATAAAAATCTCAGTATTCATTCCATTCACGACTCATGACGAAAAATTTTGTGGGTTGCTTGTAACGTTAACTGAGAGGGTAGAAAATGCTTTTGATTAAGCACCTCCTCATAATTTAAATAGATTATTGGATTGCAATTAGGGCAACGGTTATACAAGGAGCTTTCGAATAAAAATGCACGAAACGACACTTTGAGTATAAATGAAAACTTTATTCAAAGTATGCACCATAGGTCTGAGCACAACGTTCAAGCTCATTAACAAGCCGAAGGATTCCTTGTTTCTAGAATTCCAGTGGCGTGATGAGACTCAGTCCTTTACAGCGTCCTTGAGTTCACCGTCCAAGAATCGCTACCTGTTGAATTCCTGAAGCATAGAACAGCCATTAATTAAGAGATACTCCGAAGACTACGCAGGTCCAACAAAAACAAAAAACAGCGGCTGCTCTCGGAAAGTGCGTTTCTTCTCCACAATAATGAGCGCCCACATGTCTTCAGGGTCACATGCGCGGAACTGGCCAAGTTCAAGTGGGAGCAGCTCGACCATCCGCCCTACAGCCCAGAAATGTCACCTTGCGATTTGCATGAGTTTGGTCCACTGAAAAGAAAAACATCTGAAAGGGAAGTCTTTGAGCTCGATGTAATTAATGATATCTATGAAATGCCACTCTGTATCATCGGTAATTTCCTAAGGGTCATCATCGGCGAAGACACAACCCATCCCGTATTAGGTACGTCCTGTCATCATTAGTGTGTGGCCAACTATATACTATTTCTGTAACCACTAGGGTGATGGATCGCATCCCCATTTCTGAGGTATCCTGGGTTGATAATTGTAAGTATAAGAGTGTATGGATCAAAACTCAGAGGAATGCATAATCCTTTAAAGAAAATGGTTTCAGATTTCTAAAATAGTATTAGTATATATGTTTGTCAAATTTGAAATATAAATGATTTTTTTTTAAATATTAAGACCAAGTTGCAGAAAATATTTGATTGAAATTTTCAGCAATCATTAATCTCGGTGATGCAACTCATCGCCAAAGCCTGCTGGTAGGTAATGAAAGAGGATGTGTAATGGTGTGTCGGCGGAATAGTTGCTGTATCCTAAAATAATAGAATTTTTCATAAATATACAGAAATTTTTTTCTCAAGGCGACTTTTAAAAGTTTTAATTAATTGAAAATTAAGCTAAAAGTTGATGTTTGTACAAAGTAACTCTCAGAAACATTACCGTAGAAAAAAGATTTTCATGCCTTTTAAAATTCCAAAATATATCATTTTAATACTTTTAGCACATTTTTCATGGCTATGACAATATTCAAACAAATATTTAATTGTATGAATTTCTTCCATAACTGAAAGCTAATTATGTTCATTGTATGCCCCGTTTACATCAAAAATCGAGTTAATTTATCATGATTTGAAGCGTACTGAGATAAAACCCATTTCTTGAATAATTAAGCTTTTAATGAACCAATGATATCATAGGATTCAATTTACAAAAATCAACATATGTCCAATAAAAAAAAAAATTTCTATACTTAAGGCCGCCGATTTAACTGAGCTTAAAATTAACCAATATTCCAGGGCAACCAGATTGTAGTCAAAAGGGGCATTGTTTATAAAACCTACATTATGTAAGCACTGGAATCCGTTTTAGCTGCCGAAGAACCATGGCCTTATTAGATAACAAAAATAAATAAGTAAAACTCGATAATTTAAATGCGCATCATTTTTTCCCTGCCCGATATCACATTAGCATTACAACACAATACATTTAAATTTCTATTCAGTTTGTTTTGTAGAAACAGGAGAAATGCATTACATGAATATAAAATTTGAAAGAGTTGCTAAAAGTATAACTATTATTCTGTAAATCGAGTTAAGACAAAAATTCACAATAGCATGGATTGACATTAAAATAAAATCTTTTGAAATATATGAGTTGATAGTTAAACATTTCAACTGTTCTTTATTATGCGCATGAGCATTCAAGAGGGTATAGTTTTGACTAGGCAAAAAAAAAAAAAAAAAGCCTGTAAAAACATGTTGATTTTTGTTGAAAATAATATATGCTCTGACAATAGTCGCTGCATTTTTATGCAAATGAAAACGTTCTTAAAAGATTCACTTTGGTTAGTATTTTCCTTTCATTGAGGAGTTCATAACTATTCATAAGAGATTTTTGACTATGAAGATCGATATACTGCAATGTTATTGGGAAATTATCATAATAAATAATGGCGTGAAACCTTAAAATTGTAAGTTTTCGTTAAATTTCAAAAATTTAAGTGAATACGTGCAACAGATGGAAAAAAAGAGGCCAGCTGACGGGACATTTTTCATGAACATTTTAAATGAAAACTGGATACTTTGCTCAAACACTATATTTCGAACATCCAGAAAAATGATAATTTAAAAATCAAGAGAAATTTTAGTATCTTCATAGAGAGTATTGAGCACTATGAAGAGGATTTGTTAATATAACTCGAAATAAATTTTTCATTCTGTCATCGATATTTTTGCGAATAAGATTTTAGAAGAAAATAAAATTCAGAAGAAATGCGGAATCAGAAAAGGAACTATTGCTTTGGAACTTGCGTCAAATGCATTGTGTTTATCATTTTTGTTTTCGACATTTTGAGTACACTGCTACAGCTCATCATTTTCCATGAAAAAAGGAACGCTACTGCTCGTTTCATTTTGAGCTTCTTAGCAATTACCCTTTGCATATCAACTCACAAAAAACGAAAAGAAATGCTCCAAATTGCAAAAAAACTCAACGAAGCAGTTAAAATATTTTCAAATTTTAACTCAACACGAATGGAATCCTTTTTCATTCCACTCTTTATTTTCATAATAATAATCACTGTTTATAAAGGAACTGTGAATCATTTGAAAGTTGTCTTAGATAAGAGTAATCATGGTAATAGATCATGGAAAAACAGTTCAACGAGCCAGTTTATAAATCTTCATCATCATTATTTCCTTTTCACTTTCAAACGTATAGCATTTCTATTCCATATTACAGCGAACTTGTTTTTGACCGCTTTCGCCATCTTTTACTGTTGGATTTGCATTCATCTCCGATGTCTTTTCGTTCAACTAATTCTCAAAATTGAAGTAGAAGTTTCAATACACGATTTTTGGAGATATCTTAACTTTTATCGATATATATCGAAATTAATGAGCGATGTAGAAAATTCTTTTTCGTTTCCTGTCTTCATTATACTTATTTTTAATATGATTGGATTATTTAGAGCGGGATACAGATTGGCATTCGACTCTGACATATCACAAGAATATTACTTGTCTTTGTCGTTTGCTGCCATCTGTCACTTTTTACTGCAAATGATGACAATGATCCCAGCGAGCGTTGTAAATGAAAAATCCAAGAGTGCTGCGCAGATTTTGCCGGATCGGATCCCGAAATGTGAAAGCAATTTGAAGTTGGAATTTGAAAAAGAGCTTCGACAGCAAAAGTGTCTAAGTTTGTGGAATATTTACTTCTTTGATAGATCACTCATCATAACAAGCATTGGCAGTTTGCTAACGTATGGAATTTTACTTGGAACAGTTGGCAAGAGTTGAGACTGCGCGGAAATCCAGGCGAATTTCGTTTGACTAGGAGCTGCTTCTTTGACCACGAATAGTACACTTGCATTGCAAATTTTTAGTAAAATTTATGGTGCTGTTTGTGGCATACCAAACACTTAAAAACTAACTGTAGTTAGAATAAAAATTTTAATATAACAATTTAAAAGACACGTTTAGTTTTATGTTAGTTTTAGTGAATTATATGCCATTTTATTTGATAATTCCTAACTACCCTAATATTTATTATTGGATTTTTGATTATTATTTTCCTAATATTCCTGAAATTAAGTTTCTGAAATTTTTTAATCATGGATATAAATAATTTAAAATGTAACCACAGCCAAATGTTTTGACCCGAGAATAGTTGGAAATTTGAAATACTAATTTCCATCTGTTCTTAAAATTCAAATATTTTTTTTTTCATTTTTTTTTTTTTTTTTTTTTTTTTTTTTTTTGAGAAATGAAATTTCATGTTTGCGAATTAATGTTCCCAGTTGAAAGTATCGTTCCTCTCAATTATTGTGTGTTTAAGCTTTGTATTCAACATTCAGAATTATTATAGTTTCAATTGCTGCAATTTGGGGGTTTTCTTCATCATAAATCAAAGTTTGAAATAATTATATGATGTTCTAATGATTTTTCTAGTTTAGATTTATTTTTTAGTTTTGTTTCAGAAGATTTTAAATTCCTGTAATGAAATCAAACATCCAATTCTATGTGTTCAGGTCACTACTTTTTTGAATAACCACGCTCATATACGAATAAAATTTCAATTTTCTGAAAATTTAGTTTGAGCTGAAAGACTGTATGCTTTATCTCCCCAATTTGGGGCTTTGCTGAATTATCACATTCACAGATATTTTCCCCCTTTTTTTATCATGATGAAATGAAAATTAATTTTGAATAAATATCAGTTTTTAAATATTATATATAGATTGGACGGAACTTTACGATAATGAATCAAGCATCGCTTCATAGAATTTTATTTCAATAGTGCGTAGTGCGAAACAATTCTATGGCACAGCATATAAAATGTAATAGTTATATTCGTATACAAAATGCATATATTAATTTTCGGCCATATTTCTTTCGTATTATTTCATCTTTTCATTTCAAAATATAATTTCGAGGTGGTTTCTTACAGAATAGTCGATTCAAAATGGATTTTAATAGAGCCATAAAGGAATAAAACATAGAACTGTAAACAAATGTGAAAGGCACCAATCATAATAGTTGGATTAAGTACCTGTTAAACATCGGAAACAGATATCATTTTTGCACATTGACTCCCTCGATCGCTATTCATCATGAGTCCTAGCATATCGACAAAATACCGATTAATTGATTTTCAAAAGTCGATATAAAAAAATTGATATTCTAGAATATTTTTTCGATATATCAAAAACCGGCAGAGCCTTTGAAATACACTAAGCATATTCCGGAGGGTGTTTAACAAATATTTCTTTTTGTATTTAATTGATTGAATTACTTCCCTTAAAACATACATTTACCATATAAAATTTTATTTTAAAAGCCTATTTACAATAGATTTCAAGTCATTTTCTTTATCAAAACATTTAAAAACATTTTCCACTTGAAGAAGAAAAAAACAATCAATTCATTGTTAAAAAGGAAAACAAAATTCTCCTTGCTACTGGAAAGGAGTCGTTAAGTTTAACAATTCGGTGAAATTGCTCGGAAAGGTTGTAGATGGCTCCGACGTTGGTGTCGGATCCCGGGGATTATGAATTGCCATCAGAGTTACGGTTGTAACAAATCCAACCAGAAACAGGAACAAATGTATGTAACATGCCAATCCACCCGCTCCAGCACTTTGGCAACATGCAAAGCAACTTCCAGCTTCGACGTCGCCGATCCCACTTTGGCAACAGGCGGCACATGATTCAGCCCTGACGCCGCTGCACGTGAAGCCGAGGCAACACAAGCACAGGTAAGGAAAGATCACAACTCCTAGGCCACCCCCTACACCGGCACCAATTATTTCTGTAAAGAAAAGCAAAAATTAACTTGGTTTTCGGAGCAAGTGAGCGAAAGATGAAAGCCGGTTGAAGAATTCAGTGGCGTGAAGTGGTTTGAGAGACATGCGTGTAAATTTTTCAGAACAGACATTTGAAAGCCATTGAGGATTTGGAAAGAAAAAAAAAACTTACCCCATACTGTGTACATTTCGTTTACTACAAGACTTGAAGTTTAAATGAATGATTCTGGAAACGAAAAGAAAAGTCACGCAGGTGAGAAAATAAGTCACAGAAAATACACTTTTAATAAGCCATAGATTTAACTTGTACAATAATGGGTCTGTGAGCTCATACTACACATATATAGATAAGCAAGCCTATGGTGAGATAATTATGACAAGCGGCTACAACTTATTAAACTAAGAGGAAAACCGAAAGCTTAAACAACTACAAATTTATAAATAAAAAATTAAAAACCCACCTTTTATAAACAGAAGAAAGATCTTGGAGCTGCTGAGTACGGTGAAAATGTTGTTGCAAGCTTTTATAATAAAAAAAGGAGGCGTTTCCACAAGTTTAACAAATGTGTGAATACAATTTTTATTATTTCTAATGGTCCTTGCCATGGACAAGCTTGCTATTCCAACGTTAAATGCTGATAGTAGATAATTGAACAAAACTAAATGCTTAAGTTTACGCCACTAAGATGTGACAAGGTTTTGCTTCGACATCGGATTATCCCGAATTTAAAACCTGAAACCTTTGGAGATTTATTTTATACAAGAGCCCAGTACATGCCGAATCTTTCTTTGAAACGTCCCACCTTTTGTATGGACAAACAGACGCCTGAACTAGATGCTCCCAGTTGGATCCAGTGATTTGGAGGAGCTTGTGTTTTTCTTTTCTTTTTTTTTGGGGGGGGGGCTATTGAGAAGGAGAGTAACAGCAGAGTAATACCAATTTTTACCTCAGTTCTGAAGCGTAACTAAAGCCGTGCTCCGATGACCTGTGTCCGTCTAGAGTCTGCCCCATTTTGTCGTTAATCTTCTTTCTAGTAGATTTCTGGGGTTCTTTGAAGTCTGTTAATTCTCCCGACAGTTCGTGGGATGTTCCCGATCACCGTCCACAGACGGGGGTGGTCATACAAAGGATCAGTTGGCGATTTAAGCCACATTCCGACGACCTGTGGCATTAGTGATTTAGTCAACTGACCCATTTTTGGACTCTGAGCTACTGAATATTTCAAGAACCCCTGAAGACTACAATAGAAAGGAAAGAGGCCAAAATGTGCGAGATTCAAGGTAGACACAGTTCGCCGGGAGTGGGCTTTACAATCATATCCGTAAGTTCAAAGGCCTTCGGAAAGCGCGGTTAAGGAAAACGAGAGCAGTTCACGCATAGTGAATCACAAAAGATCATAAAATTAAAAATTTCAAAAATATCTTCTTTTTTTAACTTTTGCATAAGTGAAATACATAAATAAAAAGTACTCTAATCACCACAAAAAAATTGGACTTCCGATCCCCAGGATACGAATAAATAAGCATATTTGCGTGTGAACTAGGTAAAATAAGATCACAATGAGCTACTGTGTGAAATTTGGTATAGCCCATAACACTAATATTTTCACCAAATCCCATCAAATTTTGAAATAAATTCATTTAAAGTAAGACAACTATTTGTTTATCCGAGTGCATGTATTCACGATAGTTTAGTTATATTCAGAACCAAATCATTATAAGAATCGCTTGTCTGTTGCTTTTTCTATTCAATATTATGGAAATCAAATACTGTATCCGAACCAGATAGAGGTACGCCTTTCGGTTCTCGGTATGAGCCTTGCTAGGAAATTCCGACATTTAGATTATTTTTTAATCTTAAATCTCAATTTCTTTTGTCTCTGTAACTTTATTCCAAAATGATGCAAAGCCTTTTGAATCTGCTGTTGTGTCATTAATTTAGGTAAATCACTTCATTTCACATCAAACGTATAGCTACTTAATTAATTGTACATTATCTGACATTTAGTCAACCCGATAACCGTAGCTAAGATGTAAACATAGGATATTAGACATGGTATAAACACGTGTCATTATGTTTGTAAATGTGTGGGCTCAGGTCCTGTAATGGCAGTCAATGTTTTAACAAGTTGTTCATCATAACAAAATATTTCATCGTAAGTTTTCGTTTCTTTCTTTCTTCCTTCCTAAATTGTGGTTGATTTAAA
>JAOUZG010016315.1:856238-872595 GCA_026289955.1 Argiope argentata | reverse complement strand
ATTCGGTTATTATGATTCTAAATCAAGGGCTCTCAAAAGGTGGGTCCCGACCCCCAGGGGAGTCGCGGGATGTGTTCGGGGGGGTCGTGAGATGTGGAAGAAAAGTTTAAAGAAAATTAATTTATTGCTGTAATTTTCATGAAAAAAAAAAGAGTACACATAAAGCTTTTAATACACATACAAAATGGTTTTTGTGTTCTATTAGTTAATGGGATACATGAGTTTGTTTGGAATTAACTCATTTTTTAATGTCTGGAATGAGCTTAGTAACACACAAAGCAAAGTCATTTTCCAGCGTCAAATGATTTCTTGATTTTGTTTTTAAATTTATCATTATGGAGAATCCTTGTTCTTAGTTGTAATATGTAGAAAATGGCGTCAAAGTTTTTAATGCTGTCGTGAACAGTTCTGGGTATTCCCTTTCAATAAGTATCCAAAATTTGTCGATATAAGCTTTGTTAAAAGTTACTTTAGCTGTTTGATCACTTGAAATCGCTATCATTTGATCATGATGACAGGGACTTAGCTCAGCTTTTGTTACGGCTTGCTCCCAGAACGGACTGACTATCCGCACAACCCCACTCATATCCTTAACTGGAATGTAATATGTAAACTGTTCAATCAAAGTTTCGAGATGAGATGATGCTACTGTCTGTCCATAAGGAGATCTCTGGCAGACAGTCGTCTATGTTTACGGCGGGCGTTATAGAAACAGGTTACTGCAGGAAGAGTCCATTTCGCAGAGGTAGAAATTCATTCAAGTTTCTTACGTTGGCGCGTTTAGCGCCTAATTGGCGGTATTGATATATTGCCTTTAATTTTCGAAAGCAAATTCGAAAAATAACTCACTGGGCTGAAAATCATTTGTATACTTGGAATTTTGAAAATATATATTATTCCTGTTAGAATAATATAGAAATTCCTTTCTTATTAGCACAGAAAGAACAGAGTAAATCAAATAGAAAAACGGAATAATTATTTATATGTCTAACGACTGCACAAGAAGAAAAAAAATTAAGTAGAATCCAGCAAGACAAAAATTTAATTTTCATTTTCTCCGCAGCAAACGCGAAATAATCTGTCTAATTCAACATAAAAATAATAACATAATAATCGTAATTATTTCATATTTTTTATAAAAGGTCGCTGTTACAAAGTAAAATATCCATTGTTAAATATGCTTAAAACCTCTCCAAAATAAATTAATTTATTTATTTTTGATATATATGCTATTTTTTGAAACACAAAATTAACAATTACATTTTATCAAATTTTAAGGATAATCAAAAGTATGTTAAGCTGAAACTTTTGATTATCGTTAATTGAATAACAGAAAACAAGAGCACATTAATGAAAAAATAGAAAATAACAAAAAGGAATCAATTTCGTAGCTTCAGGAAATAAACTAAATAAAATTCTATATCTTCTATAACTTACGATTAAACTAATTGAAATGAAACAAAAAAAGCAATTTTAAAATTCACTTTTTATTTATAAAACACATTAATTATTATTAAAAGAGTGCAAAGCTAGTAGAGATCGTGTGACAGTTGTGTACTTTCAATTAAATGAATTCTAAATCACTGTGACAAGATTCCGTTTCTTCTGAATCGGCGGAATCCGAATCAGTACTTCCAATCTGAATCACTAGTTCATCTACTAATTCTTCTAAAACGCCATCTTTTTCCCAATACGAATTTTCAGCAAGTTTCAAGCAAAATTCTATAACATTATGCACAATTTTACGTGCTTGTGATTTTAAAGTCTCTCCATTCTTAAATCGAAAAGGCATTTTAAAGGATCTCAAAATTCAAGAGACAAAAATTATGAAATAATGAAATGCCTTTAATAAGAATGAAATAAATAAGAAAATATTAACAAAATATAAAAGAAGTAAGTTAAGCAAATATGAAGATACGAGCAACTGCGGTAAAAGCGAGAGGACGAATGAGCAATAGTTTTTTATCGCTTCATTTTTTCGCCAAGATAAAGAATATCCCCGCAGACTTCGGTTCGATTCCACCCATTCGAAATGGATCCTCCCTATCGACGCCTGTTTCTATAACGCCCGCCGTAAACATAGACGACTGTCGGTCAGAGATCTCCTTATGGACAGACAGTAGTAAGGAGAAAGATGAAGTGTCAAGGGATGTGGCACCAATATCCGACACATACTCTACGAACTCTCGAGGACGTGTAAAATTTTCAAAATCTCTGTCTAAACTTTAGACAGTTAAAACTTTGGGGGGGGGGGTCGCCAAAATACTTAATTTAAAAAGGGGGTCGCAATGTCTAAAAGTTTGAGAACCCCTGTTCTAAAAACTTGAAACGCGAATCTATTACAAATGGAAACTTGTACTTTCTCAGGCCGACCATAAGTATGGATATAGGTAATGATGGTGTCCTACTTATCATCCGATCATATACCATATTTTATAAGGCTTGTCCTGAAGTTTCCTTTTGGGTAGCTTAAAAACATGACGTTCATAAAAAAAAACATAATAAAATCGAAAATATGCACAGTTTTCAAAAAGATAAACGCAATCAACAGGTCAGAAGAGTTCTAATTACACAAACAAGGGGGAATACCTTTCCACTTCACTTGATTCACGACAAATATTTTTGAAGGCATTTACTAATGCAAAAAAAGGAAATCTTTTATTGCAAATATCAAGTTATTATGTGAGAACATTATTATTTTTTAAGTCATTATTTGTCTTAATTCATTTCAAGTCATTAAACAGTTTAAGCCGTTTTGAAACACTCACAAGACTTTTCTATCGGTCTCTCTCTCTCTCTGTATATATATATATATATATATATATATATATATATATATATATATATATATATATTCATTTCCAATTTTACTAGCTAGCAAGCAAACTTTTGAAGCTCGACCGATTTAGAGATGAAAAAGCAGCTATAATGTCATAGTTTTATGTTAACCTTTTAAAAATGCATCTGTTTTCAAAGAAACATACATAATAATAATGCAATACTGGTAAAAGAATGTAAAAAACATATGTGATTAAAAGATGCTGATGAATATTGCGATTTACGCTCATTGCCTAAACGTTTAGAGCTTCAATTATTTCAAAAAAAAAAAAAGACCTAGCATAATCTTAAATGCTGAAAAGTAATCAACCACGCTTTTTCACTTGATCGATTAATATTTTCGAATGAGCAGCTATTACGAACAGTATCGGACATAGAAAGGCCGTCAATGGCACATGCGCCAGCCTGTCTCCGAATGAGAGGTTTACCTCATCATCTAATAAAAACATCATTACTGCTGTACCTTCGAGAGAACCGAGAACCGGCGAACCTGTTCAACCCTTTTTCATCCTATTTCCTACCCTTCTTCAAATAATCTGAGAAAAGCAAAGGGGAAAAATGCAATCATAAAAAATATTTGTTCCAATATGTTTGTGCAATCAAATATTTACTTTATAACCTTTTAAAATATTCAAACGAAACCTAACACAAATTCTCTTCAAAATCAGATTCAGTGGGTTGACATCTACCCGATGATGTGTGGTTACCAATTAATTATATACCAAAAAGTAGGCATGCGACACATAAAAGCATATTTAATGTTTACGAATGCAAAAACAATACATTTCACGATCACATCTCAAACAAGAAGAGAGATAGGAGGGGGGGGGGAGGAAAACGGCCATTAGTTTCGTCAGTTTTTACTACACTTTGATTGGAAAAGGAAAAATGTGTTTTGTTAGCCTTTCGCAACAAATATCGTAACTAAGCTATAAAATATTCGAATCACTAACCAGAGAAACAAATTGTAGTCAGTCAGTTTTGATCAATTCATATACGAATTTGTTTTAAGCTTGGTTCTTCTGTCTTGACATCACCTGTTACTTTCTTGGTGTAACGATTTTAGCATACATATAACAGAAATAAGTCCTCTTAGTATCACAGCAATTCTTCATTGTTATTTTCCCTCTCTCTCTTTTTTTTAGTGATTTTCGCATCACTCAATTTAACAACATCATATAGTTTTGAAACATTATGCTGCTAATAATGGGCAGATGCAATTTTTAAAAAAAACAGCCAGTTTTCTATTCTGAAAATAATAATTCTATCTTAGTAAAGTAATTCATTTACATGGTTTATAGTAAGTATTAAATATTCGACTTTTTTGACTTTCTAATTCAAGCGTCGAGAGGAAAGGAATGAGATGCTAAACCAAATTCGGCTTTTTCAATTCAATTATACCAGCCACTTCTTTTAGACTGAACCTCTTTTTCCCATATTACCAATAAACTGACTTGCTACACGTACAAACCATTTTTAAAAGGTATCCATTCACCTTGCTATGTTGGGCGGTTTTTCAGCAATCATCATTTTACACAAAACGTTTACTCGCTTTTGCACAAAATCTGAAAGTGAATAGATTAAATTGAGAAAGTTAATACCCCATTTTTGAAGCTTTACTACAGCTATTTGTTAATGGTTCTCGAATAAAATGTAGTGATACTGAGGATAAGACTTACGTAGGTTAATGGCTCTCGTATAAAATCTAGTGGTCATGTGGATATGACTTGGGTCGGTAAATGGCTATAGCATAAAATTTAGTGGTAATAAGAATAAGACTTAAATTGGTTATTCACCTCAAGTGACTCATTTTGTCAACAGCACTACACAGACCCAAACATTCTATGGTACCTACACCTGTAAGGTCTCAGTTTACATGATATTTTTTTCTAAGTCTTCGCAAGAAGCGTAATGCTGAAAATCATTTGCTTCTTTACCAGAATGAATTTAGTAAATCTATTGTTGCATGAAAAGTGAATATGGATCTGTGATTTGGTGCTAACATCTTGATTTCTAAATTTTATGATGAAAAAGAGAAAGTTTTATGGGCTGATTCTTTGAGATACTGCATAAGTTATATAAAACTGATTCTTCAGTATTCATTAGATTATAACGCTAAAGGGTAAAAAGAAAAAGGAAATGAAATCTACGAAAGCAAATTTCGAGTTATCATGTAAGATCATTTTTGTCTTAATTAAAGACTTTAATTAGTTTAGGCCGGTTTCAAACAATCACGAGACTTCTCTATTGGTCTTTATCCCTCCCTCAATATATATAAGGATAGTTTTTTTAAACTTCCATTTTCAATTTTTCCAGCTATCCCACAAAGTTTTGGAGCTCGACCGATTTTGAGAGGAAATCACAGCTATGATGTCATAGTTCTACGTCAACCTTTTGAAAACGCATCTGCTGCAAAGAGGCATACGTCATAAGCAATACTCGTAAAAGCAAGTAAAAAATTAAAGCGATTAAAAGATGTTTTGGAATATTTTCATTTAAAATGTATTCATTGCCAACACGCTTTCGAGCTTCAATTATTTGTTGCTTTCGATTATTCAAAATCCTATAAAGAAAACAGCGTCATGTTCTCAGATGATAAAAAAAATCTTGTTTACTGAAATTTTAATTTTTAAATCCAAATTTAAATTGTACGGCAACTGACAACAAATTAGATATATATATATATAATACAATGAAACAAATTTCCTAAAGTTTCTGTAATAACATGAGTTATGTCACTATCGAAGTTTGAAGCTTAAAAAATATTTTGCTGAAGAAGTTATTAAGAGACGAAGGTACATAATTATTTAATTAAAATATTCAGAGAGCAGTTCTAAAGGTGAACCAGTAGGTTACCAAAGGCGGATAATTTAATAATAAATCTTAAATGCTGGAAAATATTATTATTAAACAATGTCTTAGGTATCAGAGGTGGCGGCAGCAATTTGCCAACGGGGGTAGGGAAGTAGCATTTTTTAAATTTAGCTTCCAGATATCACATAATAGTCAATTTTACAATTTACGAGTAATTAGCTAGTATAATTAATAAAAAACTAATTATAATAAATAATTATGATAACGGGTGATTTATTACATGTAACTTCATTCTGCAATTTTCTTTAATATTTTTACTACAAATTCCATTTAAATTTTTTTTAAATCTTTTTTTTAATATTTGATGTTTTCTGGCCGTAATAGTCAGAGAGTTCAGAGTATCTTGGTTTCTTGACGCAAAGTTCTACGCTTATCAATTTAGAAAAGATTAAAAATAAAAGTAGAGTAATTAAAATCAACTAAATAAACTACCAGAGAAAAACTAACAAAAGGCGGCAGCATATTTTTGATTATATGTTTAATAGTGAAAGAATTGCAACATATATTTATAAATAAGCAAAATGTATATATATGAAGAAAAGAACCTTAAAGTATAATAATAAGGCTTTCATCTGCAAAATGTTAAATAATAGAACTGAAAAACATGGCATTTCAATTTATGTGTATTATCTGCATATTAATGATTTATTCTGTTTCGTTTACTAAGATGTTTTATAAAAATCGTCATTATATATATATATATATATATATAATATAATATAAAATACCAAAATTTCAATAATTATTTTGAAGATTGTGTAGAAGAAATAAAATCATATTATTTTCGTCAAGTTAAATTTTTTATATATAAGTTATTAATTGTAATGTTTAAAATTATATATATATATAAAACCAAACCAATTATTTTTAAGGCATAAAAATACAAGAAATGTTTATTTCTAATTCAATAGGATTTATATTTTCAGAATGTAGATGCATTTAAAAGATATCATGTTTTAATTAATTAATAATTTATGCAAGATTAATGTAATAAATAGATTATTATTCACCTCATACAAAGCATGTTCAGTTCTTCTATTCAACTTACAGCCATTTTAGTTTAATGTTAAAACTATTTCCCCTGAAAGAGTAACTGCTTTCAAGAATGTTATCTTGGACCTTGGTAACAGCTTGAGATATTTAGCAAATTGGAGATGGAGGCTTTTATTGGAGGGGAATAAGATATTTTAAAACTGAATTTCCCTCTGTTATTAATTTATAAAGGTCAGGCTATTTTGGTCTTCTTTTTAACAAATGTGGGGTGAAGTTACAAGACCTTGTTAAATGTTTCCGGTGTAGAAATAAAAATTGCTTGATTTGCCTTATAGTAGTATATACAAAAAGAAGTGCAGTCGATTCCTCAAAGCAAGTTCTTAAAAATTTAATCCAGAAAGACGTACATTTTACTGAGGAGGAATAAAACTGAGTAAATAATATTTTTTATGTTAATATTTTTCTAATGTTGAATATAAACATTAAAGAATATAGAAAAATTTGAATTATAGAAGTATATTTATTTTTTTAACGTTGAGATACCAAAGAAGAAAAAAATTGTCACGAAATGATTAAAAGTATTATATGTAATTCTTCAAAAAGATATTTTACCTTCTTTTTTAAAGAAGCGATTCTTAGGAATCGTACAGAATGCTTATTAAAATTCTGATACTGACGAAAATCAAAATAGTATATTTTTCAAAAGAAAGAACAAAAAGGAGCTCCCATCTTTTTTTTTTCTTTTTTTTTCCAGCAACAAAAATTCGTGTGGTTGTAAAAATATGACAATTCTTAAATTTCATGTGATAACTATGATCTGAAACGTTTACACAACTTGTATCGATATATAGCGGTATCAATATTTAATAGAACAACACGTTAGAATATAAGAATGAAAATATTTCTTTGTTTAAATGTAATTCATTGAACTTAATTGCTTAACAAGTACCTTCATGCAGCGACATATGCTTTATAGAAAAAAATTAATAACTCAGATAGAAAGAATGAAAGAGTCAAATTCATTTTCAAAAAAAGCAAGCACAACAAAAGGTTAAATTATGCAAGTGTTAAAATCCAATAATGTGTTTTTATACCTGTTAGCAATTGCGATTAATCTCATTTTTCAATAATTATTTACTTCTTAATTCTTTTGTTAAAAATTATATTACATTTTTTTAAAAAAAAAATTCTTTTAATATATAGAGAAAATGCAAAAGTGGTGGATTCTATTTAAGTTGTTCGGAAATAAAATCTATCGTCAAACTATCTTCAAAAACTCGGCAAAAAAAATGCCGAAATCGTGAGTGAATAAAAAATATAATCTTAATATAAATGCAGTTCTTGCGGCAGTGTATTTACGATACAGGTCTAAAGAACTGAGTTGAAATAAATCAAACCTTGTATATCTATCCTATAGAAAAGAAAGAGAATCTTATCAAACCCCGGAAGTTAATTAAACATTCGATTCATTAGAATGCATCGAAATTTTATCGTTTTTCTACAATAACTTCGGAGCAAATTATTCTACAAGAGATATTTTTATATCATCTTAAAATTCAAACTTCTTCCTTTTCAATGATAAAGTTTTCTTTCCATGTAATTTTTCTCTGATTTTCGTCAATTTTTTTTCCAAATTTAAGATACAATTAAGTAAATGCGGTTGCTTGTGTAATAAGGAATTTTATCAGCATTTTTAAAAAATAAGTCTTGTTCAATTTACATTCTGGTTTTAATTTAAAAGGTGAGACGCTAAAAGTATGTAAAGTTAAATGTATATTATAAAATTTTCTAAAGAATATATATATATATATTAATTTTAAAACTATCGCTAACGAAGTATTTTGATTGTGAGTAACGCAGAATGTATAAACTAGTAGTTTAATAAATGAATGCAGACAGAAAACGGAGATAAACAGAAGTCTACAGAACATTATAAACCCCTCTCTCAACATAAGGTCAAGGACATATAGCTCTCTCCCTTTTATCCTTGAAAGGAGTGTCGAAAACGAACATCCCCCTTCAGCGAGACAAGTGTAACTATTTTCCGAATTACTGTTGGAATGCCCACTCCCCATTTTTTACGATCGTCACAGACGAAGGAAATTGTTGAGTCTATCAGCTAACTAAACACGAACAAGACCACACTGAATTGCGAGCACACAAATCTGGAAATATGAAATAAATTTTTAAAAATATTCTGTAATTTAAACGAATATTGATTTTATTTAGAATATGTTCAAGTAGAAGGTTCCTATAAAAAGCAATGTCTTTGCACTGAAAAAAAAGTATTGGACACTCCTGAAGCTGCAAGGGGCCTCAGGCAGTAGTCTATTCTAATTATTCGATAAACTGGACATACAATCACCAACTTTAAAAAAAGTTTCAATAGAAGGATTGTAGCAGAACAATCGGCGCTAAAATATCTTCCGAGCTTGAATGCAGAAACAATATAAAATGCTAAAAATATCAGGAAATGTGATTTTTTTCAAAGATGGACGGTGAAAACTTTATAGTTTTATTATCTTGTAAATATTCTTTCGTTCATAAATGTCATGGTAACATATATAAATGAGCTATTTAATATGTAATTATATATATGCACATATTTAGATTTAAAAAAATGACTACATTTTTATTCAAAAGCAGTAAAATGTTGAATTTGTGCTGCCTTATTTTTAGATATAAGTACACTTGTTATTTTTAGATTTAAGTATTGTTATACTTTTTGCCTTCAGAGTTGTAAACCAATAGATTCAAAATAATAATAATAACAATAATTTTGTACTTGTGTGCTTGGATTTTTTTCAGTATATTATAAATGAATATTCTAAGAATAATTTCTTTAATCCTCTTTACACTAAGACACCTTACCAAAAGTGCATTAAACATTCAGAAGTATTTGGAATTATATAATTTTTAATGCAGTATAATTTGCAGAAGAAAAAGAAAAATCGTATTTCACTTTGCATAGTTATAATATTAAATATAAAATCTAAAAACTGAGGCTCTAATTTATGGAACAAAAGTGAATACTATATATATATATGTATATATAAGAAGAATAAAAAACAGATATTTGTAACTGAAAAAATGAGAAATCCGGCCTGATGACTTTCTCAAGGGTCACCATCAAGCAAGGACTCCAATAAAAAAACGGAATTTTTTTCTGTAAAGAGTTAGACTATTGTCTAAAAAATGTAACTCTTTTATGACCCGAAAAATTCCGAATTTTAAAATAGAAGAGAGGCATCAATTTTTAGCACAAAAAACCACAAGACAATTAGAAAAAAAAAACCTCACAAATAAAATTCAAGATTGAAGAAAAAACATATATCACAAAAAACTAAACATAATAAAAAAATCCATATTATCAAAAGAACAAGTAAGAAAACAAGAAGCCTGAACATACCCTTAAGACGGAGATGCGCACCTAAGCTGTGCTAAAGAGCAAATGAACCAGATAGGAAGAAATTTAGGTGAATGCCAAATCAGGAAGGATAGTGGAGAAGAACTGATTGTCCAATCCGAGACTAGTTTAGTTCGTCAAATCCCGCCCCCGAGACAAAGACTGAAGTTTTTAGCTAAGGGGTGCGTAGATTATTCGATTTCGGGCTTTTTTAATTCAAAATATGCTAAGTTTTTTTTATGTTTATAATCTCATGAATAATAGGTAAACATAGAGAGAAATTTTTTAATATAATAAAGTTAATTGTATTTTCCTCTGATTTTTAGAAGCACGGGGAAGTCCTATTAAAATTGGAAGTAAATGTAGATTTTAACGCTGAAGCCAGTGCATAGCGGACCCCGAGGAATTGAAAATTATCTTCTTGAAATTGTTAATTTATTGTAAAATTATGTGCCTACTAGTGGGTTAGTCGAAGAGATCTAAACCTTCTTTAATTAAAATTTCAATATTACAGTAATTTCTTGGGAATTCATTATTGGCTAGATTTTTTAAAAAACAATCTGTAGCTTCTATATAAGATCTTTTATTATTACAAATATTTTTTATTCTGTTAAATTGTGAAAAGATTATATTTTTAAAAATTTTTGAGTTTAAATTAGAATTATAATTGCAAAGTTTTATTATTTTAAAATTGAATTCGTCTCTTTTGTCAAAAGGCCCACCAGTGTTTTACCGTTAGCAATTTTAATTTTTAAATCAAGATAATTTGCTTCAGTTAGTTTTTCATTTGTTTTATTTAAAATTAATTCGTTTGGATAGCAGTTTGTTATTATATTCGTATTCTCTACATTAATTAGCAGGAGGTCATCTATGTATCTCCATCCGTTAATTAAGTTAAGCTTAATGATTTTTTTCTCATAGTAATGTAAAAAATGTTTGCAAGGGCACTTGAAAAAGATGTTCCCATTGGAATACCTTTTATTTGTTTAAAAAATTAATACCATTAAAAATGTAATTTTCAGAAATATTAAATCTGCATAGTTCCAGCTAGTTATTTTTAGTTATAATATTTTCATTTAAATATTCCACAAATAAAGACATACAAACGTTTATTAATTTTTCATGCGGGAGATTAGTGTAAAGGTTTTCAAAGTCATAGGTATTAACATTAAAAATGTTTTCATGTTTAAGGAAGTTCAATATTTCTTTGTTGCTATCAGTTATAAAATTATCTTCTTCTTTAATTTTAATTTTTTTATTCCCATTTATTTTGGCATACTTTATTAGGAAATCTGAATGACATATGAAACCAGATTAAGCATTTTAAGAATCCTTGAATAGTGTTAAGTTTTTCTTCGAGGAATGGTAGGGGTTTCAAATTCAATTTTCGTACAAGCAGTTTCAAAAACATTTTATTGATTTTGTTTTAAATTTTCGTACTAGCAGTTTTTAAATAATAGGTATACAGCTCCTTTATTGTATCACGAGATACACGCATTATGTACGAACAAAGCGGACAAGACACGTTCGCTCGCAGTGAGCAACAAGAGCAGAAGGTAAAAAAAGACTGAAATCATTTATCCCTGGTCTTATATACCATGATATTCTAATAAATCTGATAGTATTGATTCTGACCGGAATTCTCACACGCGCCGACCTTGACAAGGGAAATGCGGAGATACTTTAGAAGAATCTGTTTGTATCAGATGAAACTTTTGAAAATCTTAAATCCCATACTAATTTCACCACGGAAGACATAATTTATATTGGTAAGAAATAAGTCCTTCTACATAGCGACAAAAGGAGAGTTTTACTATGGGATTTTGATAAGGATATTCTTGATACGTGTCGATTTAGAAAAAGAATATTTTGTATCTTTAAAAGAACGTTGTCCACATTAGGGATTACAATCCCTTCGCGAAAATGTTGAGTGTAGCAATTTTATAGACTGGAACAAAAAGCGAGATTTGAATCAGGAAACAAGAGAATCTTTTACAATGAACTCTCAATATGGGATAAATCAAGATAAAAATCTGAAAATTAGAATTCAAATTTTATATATATATATATATATATATATATATATATAAATATATATATATATATATATATATATATATATACAAGGTATCCCGTTAATATTGGGAAAAACTTTAAGGGGAGGTGGGGGACATGAAGACAAACATTATTCAGTAACAACCATGGGGCAGGAGCGTCTTCTGTAGGAGCTTGGGGGCGCTAAAGGTCCAAAACTACAAACGATGATTAAAAACAGAAAAATTGGTCGATTCGTTTGCAGTTTTCGCTAAAATCATTCTTTATATCACCTTTTGCTTCAAAAAAATTTAAAAAACAAAATTCAAAAAATGTCGGTAGAGGGTGCTTTAGACTTTAGAGTTACGAACAACTATTTTTTACATGGAGTTAAAATTATTCTCAAGTTTAGACTTTAACTTAAATTTTAAACACAAAATCAAAAACATTGGAATCGGATAACTAGGAAAAATTTAACTGTGAACAGGGGTAGGGGGGAATTTTAAATGATCATAAGAACTGGACAATCTAATCGATTTTGTTGCGGTTTGCTTGTAGATCATTCTCTTGGTAATTATTTTCTTCAAAATGACGTACAGCTTTGGTGTCCTCATTTTTTGATAGAGGGCGCTTCCGACACTTCTCCGAAATTTCAAATGTAATTACTTCTGGGTGTTTTACATCCAGACCAGCATACTTCCAGGAAGTGTTAGGGATTCAAAGACAACTCAGAATCACAGAGCAATGTAACGTACAAAAAATGAAGGGACGCAAGATTGAGATTATCATAAATATTTATGGATATTTCCATATTTATGGATTAGATATGCAAAGATATTACAAAAATAGTACATGATGTTGAAAAATTTCACAAAATATGTTCAATGTAACCACCACTGCTAGCGATGCATGCGTTACACCGTCGGACCGTGAATTGGCGAACTCTTTCAAAGATACTTGCATTTTCCTGGATATCCGCAGCAGCAAAGACGATTTTTGCGATCAAATCCTCATCTGAATTAACAGGTGTTGCATACACAACACTTATCAGCGCACCCAAATAAAGAAATTGATGTTGTTCAAATCAGGAGATCGTGGTGGTCAGGGAACCGGTCCACCAAGATCAATCCCTCAGTGATGAAGCGCATGATTCAAATGTTCTCGAACACGTCTGGCATAATGGGAAGGTGCCCCATCAAGCTGAAACGACATATGGCGTCTGATATGCTGTGGCACAATGTGAAGTAAAGTTGATAAAACCTCTTGAAAAACTTTATCAGATTATTTGCAGATGTTACGGACGATGGCAACAAGTAAGGCCCAACTAATACGTCACCAACCAAACCAGCCCAAACTTTCATTGAAAAGAGATGTATGTCAGCATGTGGTCTTATGCCATGGGGATTTTCGCCAGCCCATAAATGTGCATTGTGGTAGTTGGACAGCTCTGTGTTGTTAAATCGCTCCATGCTTCTCTGCGACCGATCGCAACTCAAATGATCCAGGGATTGCAGGTCTGCTTCTTTTATGCTATGATGAACAATGCCAACTAGCGCCAAATAAAGGAAATCTGATTCTTTCAGTTTGTTTCTCTTGATTTGAACTGAGGCTCCGGTGACGGTAATAAAACCCGGGATCTCTGCGTGGAAGCCCAGAGTCATAGCATTGCGTCAAAAGACGTCTCAAGACGGTGGGCTTAGTTTGAGTATTTGAGGGTGATGCAGTACCGCTACAGAACTAAGCGCCCTCTATCAAAAATGAGGACACCAAAGCTGCACGTCATTTTGAAGAAAATAATTACCAAGAGAATGATCTACACGCAAACCGCAACAAAATCGAATCGATTGTCCAGTTCTTATGATCATTTAAAATTCCCCCCTACCCCTCCTGTTCACAGTTACATTTTTCCTAGTTACCCGATCCCATTGTTTTCGATTTTGGACTTAAAATTTAAGTTAAAGTCTAAACTTTAGAATAATTTTAACTCCATGCAAAAAATAGCGGTAAAAAATAGTTGTTCGTAACTCTAAAGTCTAAACCGACTAGAAAAATCATATATATATATATATATATATATATATATATATATATAAAATTCTTCTGTGCGTGTGTATGTGACGGAACTCCTCCTAAACGACTGGTCCGATTTTGATGAAATTTTTTGTTTGTGTTCAAGTGGATTCGAGAATGGTTTAGATTCACAATTCAGTCCACTACAAAATGTAGAATTTTAATTATTAATTAAAAACTAACTTTCCCGCCAAAATAACTTCCTTCCCCCATCGCGAAATGAGTAAGGTTTTAGGTTTTTTTTTTCTAACAGTGATGAGGTTAGGCTTAACATGTTTCCGATCGATTATTTCAAACGATTTTTTTTATTTTCATTGCATTTATTGCATTTAAAATTCAGCATCGTTAATTAATAGACCTTTCAGGTTCGTTCTGAAGTACTTTTAAGTTAAAATAAAACAGAATAAAGGAAATTCAAAATTTCTAACCTGCCCAACTCATGTGGGGAAAAAAATGCCTTTTCTGTTGATGAAGTTTAACGCATGCGCATTTTGTTGAGAGCTTTATTTAAACGGAGACTAAACCATTGGTTTGCTGTTTTGTTTTACTTCGGATAATCGCTATTAAAAGGTTAGTTATGTTGCTTTTGTAATTAAACAGTATTTCTGTTATATATTTTTAAGTGCATCTTTTTTATTAAAGTTATTTTAAGTCGTAGTAATAAGTAATTGCCAAATGAATAAGGCTTCAGTTTTTTTTCCCATACTAACAGTTCGTCTTAACATGTTTTCAAGATTCTGTTTATATATTTTTTAAATTTTTGCTGTCTTTGAAATCCAGAAAAATGTCATTTTCAGCACACTATTCTTTGAAATGAAATAAATAAATATATTTTCTAAAAAAGTAAACGCAAAATATAGTTTTCTATTTCACAGCATACATATTATTAATTTTATAAATCAACTTCATGAAAGCAAAGTTGTTTAATTCATGCAGAGTATTCATTCAAATCCGGAAAAACGGCCAATTTTTAAATAGGTACAAATATTGTTTTGAAATTTTCATGATATTTTGCATGCTTGAATTAATTCAAAATGTGCCTTTCCCTTTAAAACTTGATATTATTGACTTTTTTTGAAAAATGTTAAAAAATCAATGCAATAATATTATTTGAGGTCTTCAATAAAAAAATATAAGATACATAATTCATCTATAAATGCAAATTATATCATTATATGTTCATAAAGCATAAGATAAAAGTTTCAGAGTTGTAACTAAAAATAGAATCTGTATGGAGTATTTGAAATTTTGTAGAGTATCACAAAATTTCATTTTGAGAAGAAGCTAAAAATACATTTAAATGTATATTTACAGACCAGAAACATAATTGAAATAATTTAAATTTATTAAATATTCTAATCAAAATGTAAAATGTTGTTAAAACCGTTTGTATGCAAAAAATTTCAACGTCAATTGGAGCAACGCAAAGACTTGAATTTTAACAATGTTTAATTTTAAATTTATCATACATTACGAAAATGAACAGAATCGTTTGAAAAAACCGGTCGAAAACAGGTTACGTCCATCATCATTATCGTGAGGGGGGATTACTTAAAAGCTATATACTTGAAACTATAACGGTACTTTTAAAAATTTAATTGAAAATGATGAAAATAGTCAAAATAAATATGTACAGCAAGAAAAAAAAATCAAGAGAAATGAACAGGAAATATCGAATTATATTAACACAAGAACAGCGTAAGAAAAAAATTTAATAAACCTTCCTTTAGAATAGTAAGCTAATATCAAAATGAAAAACGGAAAAAAAAAAACGATTAGATTTTTTTAAATTTTTTTTGTTATGATGAAAAAGGCTTTCTGTCGGGAAATCCTACAATAAATCACAAAGAATTCCATCAGATAAGATAATATTAAAAGAATACCGGAAATAGAAAAAAAAAACGATAAAAAAAACTCAGGCAGATGTTTTCAATTTTTGGTGGAAAATTTAGTTTTTAATTAATAAAAAATTAACCTATGTCCTTCTGTAGACTATAATCTATCTCTGCGCTAAATTTCATCCAATTTCCTTCAGCCGCTCTGGTGTGATTTACTAACATCATCAATCCATCCAAACTTTCACATTTATAATTTCATATATATATATATATATATATATATATATATATATATATATATATA
>JAOUZG010016315.1:831346-855838 GCA_026289955.1 Argiope argentata | reverse complement strand
ATATATATATATATATATATATATATATATATATATATATATATATAAACTCTTTTTTTAGGAACCGGTAGCCCCTTAGCCTCAATTTTTTTCTTATTATTAACAGTTATAGGTTTAAAATTGGAACCATTTATTATTGTCAAAAGAAAGAATCGCCAAAAAGAAATAACATTGCATGCATTACAAAATCAAGAACTTTAATGAAATATATTCTTTCAATATTTCAATTTATAGCAATGGTTTCAAGACTCATAAAGACAAAATTACTTACGAGAGGAAAATTAGTGTTCTTCTGACCGCTAATTCTGTGGCGTCAGTAGAAAATGACACTGTAAGATTGGCAAACAGATTTACAGGGAGATAGAGAACAGGGTTGCTGGGTCAAAGCAACAAAGATATGGTTTGGCTGCCTTTGCTACTTTTAAAGAATTCTAAAAACAGCCAAATACTTGCAAACAAAGCAAGTGCTCTATAGACAAGAACTTTAAGATCAGATCGCTAAAATGCGAAATCAACTGAAAATTATTGCACACCTTTATCTTTGACTAATGACTATTTGCATATATTTCAAAAAAAAATTTCAGATTTCAAAATAAAACGGTATTTCAGATTATATCTTTGGTTTTACCGTGAACATTAGAAATATTATGCATATTAATTATACATTTCAGAAGATATTATACATATTAGAGGATATTTACATTAGAAGATATATTATACACTTTTTACTTTAATTATGAATACATAAGCATAAAGTTTCTACAGATAAGGCACTGTTTCATTTACAATTTTTATATTCGATTTTTAATGAAATACTAACAAAAAAATAATTAATTTGATTTCAGCTTAACAATTTAAATGACATTTTTATGTGTCAACGATAATAAACACTTATTTTAATGATAATAATAATAAACTGCAAATCTATAAAATAGAGAAAATTCATTTCAAAGTATGTTTTTTTATAGAAAAATGTATGTTTCTGTACGAGAGACAATAACTATATTCTTGAAGATGAATTCAGATGTTACTGAATAAATTTAATTAAAGTAGAAAAATGATTAAAATGAAATCTGCTGTGCATTTTTCAATGCAAGACGCCAGAACATAATTTCTTGAACGGTCAAGCACCACGTGATCTTGCCAGTTAAATTATATATTTATTCATTTTAATTGTTTCATTTAATGAGTCATTTTGATGTTTGCAAACGATCCAAAAAACTTTGTCTCGCACTTATTGTTTTAAAAAATATCACACTTCTTGTTTATTTCATTTTATACAATCACGCGCTCAAAATGACATTTTTCTAGGTTTTATTTTCTGTAGTCATTAACTTTACTTTTAATCAGAGCTTTTGTAAATGCAATGCCAACACTTTAATAATAGACAAAATAGTTTGGGCACGCCGCTTACAAAAACGGTTTGCATTTTAGTTGAAAATAACAAAGTTCATCAAGAAGTATTACGAACAAACGCGAGTGTTCCCATTCCATTTGAAAAAGGACACGGATTTTTGTATGGCTGTTAAAAATTCGCTTGCTGAGAAAGAAAATGATTTGAAATTTTTTTTCAGTAACTGATGGTGCTGCAAATATGGTGGAGGGGCAAAAAATGATTTTACTATTCTATTTCAAACAGACGTGGGACATTCAATTCTTAAACTCCACTGCATTGTTCACCAACAAGTCTTGTGGCGAACTTTCGTTCGATAAATTTAACTTGTCCCAATTCGATTATTTGGAAATCGAAGAATTTGAAAAGCAACCGATTGATTTCCAGTCTAGTTCAATATGGATTCAAAAATTTATTGAAACAAGGAAAAGAATCAGAAATGATCGAAACAGAAAGATTAACAAGTAATATGCGCAAAAATGCCAGTAACGAAATTTTGGAAACATGGAACCCGAATCTAGACACATTTAATTGTTACGGAGAATCTGGCTCATGCTATGCCAACCCTATTTTCATCTACCTATGCCTGAGAGTCATTATAACAGATAAGTAACATTAAAAATTCTCTTAGAAACTGTTTGACAGAAGACTACAGTTCAGCATGCATTCTGCCAAAATTAGCACCTTGCAAAGTAAATAAAGAGTTGTTAATATTTAGTTTTATTGTTTTTCCCAATAATCACAGGTCAAAATTATTTGACGTCACGTCTATACCTCATTGAACATTTCTTTAGAAAAATGGCACGCTGATCTATAAAGGTTCGCCACTCTTGGGATAGACCTTTTGACCAAACTTGGAATATGTACTTTGAATTGTGGGAATGTGCACCTAGGAATGAGTTTTTTTTTTAATGGTTAAATATAAATTCAACTATCTAAGTGAAACTTCAGTGATTTTCTGTGATAACATCCAAAAACATTACATTACAAAAAATATTTAAGCATATTTTCCAATAGATAATTTCACATGTAAATATAAATATCTATACACTGAAGTGACAAAAGTCATGGGATGACTGTTAATATCGTGTCGGTCCTCCTTTTGCCCGGTGAAGTACAACAACTCGACGTGTCATGGAGTCCACAAGTCGTTGGAAATCCTCTGCAGGAATATTGGGCCATGCTGTCTGTATAGACGTCCATAATTATGAAAGTGTGGATGGTGCAGGAGTTTGGGCACGAACGGACCTTTCGATGATGTCCCATAAATGCTCGATGGGATTCATATCGGGCGATCTAGGTGGTGAGATCATGCGCTGGAATTGTCCGGAATGTTCTTCAAACCAATCGCGAACAGTTCTGGCCCGGTGACATGGCGCATTGTCATCCATAAAAATCCCATCGTTGTGTGGGTACGTGAAGTCCATGAATGGCTGCAAGTGATCTGCAAGCAGCTGAACATAACCATTTCCAGTCAATGATCGGTTCAGTTGCACCAGAGGACCGAGTCCATGCCATGTAAAAACTCCATTACGCAGCCACCACCAGCTTGAACAGTGCCTTGCTGACAGTTTGGGTCCGTGACTTCGTGGGGTCTGCACCACACTCGAACTCAATCATCAGCTCGTAACAACTGAAATCGTGACTCATCTGACCACGCCACGGTTTTCCACTGCTCTGGGGACCAGTCGTTATGCTCACGAGCCCAGGAGAGTCGCTGCAGGCGATGTCGTGCTGTCAGTAAAGGCACTCGAGTCGGTCTTCTGCTGTCATAGCCCAAGGAAGACAAATTTCGCCGCACAGTCCTATCGGACTTGTCCTTCGTACGTCCCACATTGATTCCTGCAGTTATTTTACGAAGTGTTGCGTGTTTATTAACATTGACCATTCTACTCAGACGTCGGCGGTCTCGGTCGATAAGTGCAGGTGGTCGCCCACTGTACTGTCCATGATGGGATGGGATGCCTGTAGAGTACTCAGGGCTCGAATTAGCTAAGTTGGAGCCCAAAAACTTCTCCCCCCCTCTGCTTTACTACTTTAGTAATGAAGAACTGAACTTAAAGGAAATATTTAAATTTTTCAATTCATTATAGAATATCAGAAAATTGTCTATCATCTAAAATAGCTATTAAGTTTCTCTTCCTTCCAATGGCCAGATGAAATATCGTTCGGTCAATTTTATTGATTTTATGATAATTCTACGTGCATTATGAAAAGGATATAGAACATCTGAAAAGCCAGAATTAGGCAAAAAGGCTATTTAAATTTATAATTAAAAAATGTAAAGAATTTTAGCAATTTGTTTATTGTAGACTTTTGATATTTTGTTTAAAAGAAATTCATTAAAGAAAGAAACTTAAAAAAAGATCAAAAGGAAATCCGTTATGCATTTTTCAATGTACAATATATAAATTAAAAAAAAGAATAAGAAAATAATTTCTTGAATTAAAAATAAGAAAATAATTTCTTGTACGGCCAAGCATCACATTCTCTTGCAAGTTAAATTATATTTTTATTCATTTGAATTGTTTCATTGAATGAGTCCCTTTAGTATTGCAAACGATCCAAAAAAAATTGTCTCGCATTTATTGTTTTAAAAAAATATCACATTTCCTTTTTTTTTTTATTTCATATTTCATCACAAGCTCAAAATAACATTTTTCTAGATTTTATTTGCTGTAATAATTAAATTATTTTTTAAAAAATCAGAGCTTTTGTAAATGCAATGGCAACGCTGTATTAACTGCTGATTTTTTGAGATTCTCGTGCAGATAATAAAATGTTTATTTTTGTTGAAGCCAAAAAACAACATCATGTTCTTACATGATAATAAACTTTCTATTCGATTTGGGACACACCTCTCATCTGGGTATAACTGCCTCGTATGCCCCTACCTTATTCAGGCTTTGATCATACAAACTGTTAATATTAGTAACTATAATTTCTAAACAGTTAGTGTTAAGCGTAAATAAAATAGAAAATTGGATCTAAATGAAGTCATTCGTGCATAATGAAATTTTAGTCACATGTTCTAATGAATTAAGAATCTTACATTTTTATACAGATTTTCGGTAATATGAATCATAGTAAAATATTCCTGAGATGTAAACATTTTATGAGAACGAAAATTTCTATTCTAAACTAAAGTTGACAATGTAGTGGAAATTTGAATATTGTTATCTTATAAAATGCATTTATTGTCGTCATTAAGCACATATGTATAAAGAAGGAAACTAAAACAATTAATAAAATTGCTTCAAAATAGAATATATATATATTTTAATTCATAAATTTAGAAGCAGAATTTTAAGAGTAGTATATTTGAAAAATAAATTATTTTCAAATTTGGAGATGATTTTTACGTGATATCTAATTTTTGATATAAAACACAAAAATTGGATTTATTTGTAAATTAAAAATCTTACTAAAAACCTGAAAAAAGTCTTTCTTTTGCTTCATTTACCCCACTAAGCAACAAATTAATTCATTTAATATATCTTATTCTGATAGTCAGATTTTCAGAGCATGTTAAATGATTTGTACATAATGCATATTTCATTAGATATCATAAAGATTGAAAATTTTATCTAACCCTATGAATATTATCGTGATAAACTTCGATAAAATGCCACATGTTTTATAAAATAATCCAACAGTTTTAAGAAAATGATCAAAATTCTTTATTTTAATTTTTATATTTTATTTCATTTTTTGATTTTTTTTCTTTTTTTAGTTATTTATAATGAACCCGTGCAAACTTCTTGAAGTAGATTTTTATTCCAATAAATGGATCTATATGAAAATTCATTTCTTAGTCAAAATACGGAATGCTATTATACTATATAATTTGTGTGAGGGTGTGATTTTTTCTAAATCGTTTTCTGCAAAATAAAATCAATTGCCTTCCGGGTATTTTGTCAAACGGTACTAGGACATGTGCAGAATTTCTATCCGTATACATTTCATAATTATATGGATAATCCGGTGAAATTATTGTTGGCGGGAAATATATAGAAAATGCATTCATATATTTCCTAAAGAGCTAAGGTATCGTACAGGTGTTTGGCAGCGAGTGAATAGTAGAGATAAACTGGGAGCATATGCACTATATACAGCTTTTATCAATATACTCACTTTAATGCTATATAAGTATTTCTCCTGATAGTTTATCACTAATGACTGACAATTGTTGTTGTTGTTTTATGCCCCCATTGACTGGATGGAGAAAGATAGCAGCCTCTGTGACTAACAAGTACCAAAGCACCTGGGAATAGGTAAAGGACCGACTTAGCTCTGTCACATACATTCACCTGCTCTGCACCTTTTTACAGAGGGGCACATTCACACACCTCAATGATAGCACACAGAAGAGCAACCATGAGCTAACCGGGACTCCCAGAACAGGAGGAAGACACGCTACATCTGTGCCAGAAAGCCGGCTGACTGACAGTTTGCTGACATTAATGATATTTTTTCTCTATTGACAGATATAGATACGTTCTCTGGGGTTGAATCGTTCGATAGATTGAAGGTATACACACGATCCGATTTATTCGACATAAATTGGATAAACAGTCTTAGACTGAATATTCATGCAATATATATTGCTTATTTTTGGGCTATGAAAGGTTTTTAACAGATCTTCAGGGCAAAATGCCTTGAATTTTTCATATTTATATTACCAAGGATTGAAATGAGTCCCCTATCAAACTACAGCCAATAAAAATGCTTGCAAATATTTCAAAACTTCTCATTTCTACAATGCAAATGATTTTAAGACAAATAATCAGTAATAACGATCCATAAATGTTCCTGATTTACTGATATATAACATTTCTCGATTATACAATTGTTGCAAAAACAGATTCAGTAATCGTAAAATAAGATTCATCGGATTTTCAGTACGTTGTCAGTTTCCTTTTCCAATACTCCCGATTAAAATTCCGTATGTTAGCAAAGTTCCAAAGCTTGCTACTACGATCGACCTGTCAAAAAAGTAAATGTTCCACAAGCTTAAATGTTTTTGTTTCCGGAACTCTTTTTTGAATTCTGTCTTCAAATCCTTTTCCTGCTTCGGTATCCAACAAGGCAAAATTTGCACGACATGTTTGGCCTTTTCGTTTGCAATGCTGGCTGGGATCATTATCAACATTTGTAGTAAGAGACAAAAGATTGAAGAAATCAGCAAGGTCGTGAAATTTTCTTGAGTTAAATTGTGATCGAATGCCATTCTGTAACCCGTCCTGAATAATCCAATCAAACTGTAAAGCAGCGCGAGAAAAACATTAAGCGAAAAGGCATTTTCCACTTCACTCATTGTTTCACAAATATATCTATAAAAGTGAAGATGTTTCCAAAAATTGAGTACCGAAACATTTGTCTTAATTTGGCGAAGCAAATGAGTGAACATATGATTGAGGAATATACAAATCAAACAAAAAGATAATCCAAAGACAGACAGAAAAGCATTCGCTGTTATAAAGAAAAGAAACGAAATCCAGTTGAAAGCGAGAAAAAAATAATTAAAATCAAGATTTAGGACCTGGCGTTTAGAACCTTTTAGGAAACTTTTGTACCGATTGTTTATATCTAGGAGGCCTCTTACATGGTCCAGCTGGACCTTGTAGAAAGTTAATATCATGACAAAAGCAAAGAGTGCACTGAATGAGTATTTCATTCGATTTAAATTAAAATCTGAGCAATATTTATGAGTTTTGGGGAATTTCTTTGCAATTCTCGACATCACTCGCCGTTTTCTGCAAACTGACGTGTATAGAGTCATTATTAAGATACTCAAAAAAGAACGAGAAACCTCACTCATTTTGTTTTCTGATATTATCAGTTGTGATAATGCAGCGAAAACGTCGAGAGAGAAAATAATGAAAGCAATGAATTGGAGAAAACTTAAGATGAAGTCTAATATTCTCTGTTTCTTCATTTCTTCTTGATCATATATCAGAATCGTTTTTAGAACGATATGATGCCACTTTTCTAGAGAAATGCCAAAGAAATAAAAAAATAAAAAAAAAAAATAAAAAAACCAATTCATTTGAGATTCGCTTGCTGGTTTGTCATTACTATTGATTGAATTTTTTTTTTGTGCGTGTTCGATTCATTTGTCAGCTATTATCGATTAAGAGAAGTAATTTGTCCACTTATTGAAATATTTCTTCCAATATTTGTGTTTTACTTTAATGTAAAATAGTTGACTTTTATGTAAACATTGGAAATCATGCTGATGGTTACTATATTCGATGTAAGAGCCTCTTCATTTGAAATAGGGATTGCTCCAAAATTTTCAGACTAATTCATATCATATATTAGCCATGCATTTATTATTCTTAACTTTATGCATTATTGTTATGGATTCTGAATTTTCTTAATTTTATTCGTTTTGATGCAATTTTGCAACAATACAGCAACATATCGATCTAATCATGGAGAAAAAAAATCGGCAAAATTGTTATAATTGTAGATGATTATTTTAAAAGAATAACTGTAAAGTGTGTGTTTTTTTAAAAAATTCTTAGTGAAATAAACTTTGGGGGAAGAATATAATTTCTCAATAAGAAGTTTCTGATTTTCTATTCTCTTGGTGAAACTCAATAGCTTAGAAAACGAAATATAAAGTATAAACTAATGTACCGTTTTAGCAATGAGAGCATATTTTTCAATTTTTGTTAGCCTTTTGTATTATTGCAAACATATGAAAATGAATGCATATTCATGAAAATCAATTATATGTATTATCCCTCATTTGTCAGTGCGTGTACATCTCTTTTAGAAATAATTATATAAATTTATGGTAACATCGTTGCTATGTTATTGAGGGAATTGAAAGGGAATGAAAAAGCGAAAGATATATTTTTATGTTTATAATCTATTATACTTTCAAGGTTTCCTTTTTGTGTTCTATTTTGTGGTGTATTTCTTTTTTAAGATGTTTAGGTTGGTGGCAATGATCAGTTCTTCGATCTTTTCATACATAAAAATAGAATACCTTTCCAGCCATTATATTCTAATTTAATGAAAGAGCATATACTATAAGAGCTATATTTCAAATTTTTGGAAAAAAAACATATTTCTAGATTTTTCAGTTTTTATTATGATGCATACGTTTTTCTGTTCTTAGAAAACTCAGATAGAATTTTCAATAAGCCTTGAGTCTGTTATTGAAATTTCAGCATGGAAAAAAACCAAAGGAAAATTTTAACAATCCTTTTTTGCTTTATTCTAAAATATTCAATAAAAACTTGAGATATAAATTCTCTGGCATTTACATATAATTTGTTTCCTATCTCTTATACAAGAAAATTTTAAAAAATGAGAGAGTGAAAAATAGAATAATAATACTTTTTTTTTAATTCAAAGGCAAATGGAAATAGTTTTTGCTTTTTTTTTATCTTGTAGTTTCAATAATTAATTTTATATTTTTTTTATAAAATATATCTTAGAGATCAGTACTTTTCCGTTAGCCGGGCGCAAGCGAAAAATTTCTAAAGAAATTTGGTGGAATTCTACATTATTTGGGGATTTTTCGCTTTAAAATCGTAGCCAGAAATTTGGTGGAAATCTATATTTTACGACGATTTTTCGTTTCAGCCCCGCTAACAGAAAAGTACTCAGAGATCGTAGCAAAAATGGAAAATAAGCCAAAAATTCAATTATTTTAACCATAGCTCAAGCATTGTAGGATAAGAAATATGATGCAAAAATATATTCACTAATCAAATTAATAAATGATATTTGCAGAAATTTCTTTTTGATATTTATCTCTTTCGAGATTTTATTAGGCTCATTTTTTCCGAGAATAACACTTTCAGATGCCAATACAATACCCTAGTTGGAAATAACAAGAGAGTTATATATAAACGAAAGTATAAATCTTCCATAAAGATTTTCATGTTACTCGATGCCTTTTCATAATTTTGAATTTAAGTTATTCGGTGCTTTTCCTTTAATTGGACGCAAGCGAAAAATTGCCAAAGAAATTCAGCAGAATTCCACATTATTTGGCGATTTTTCGCTTTAAAATCATTGTAAGAAATTTGGTGGAACTCTACATTTTTTTGGTGATTTTTTACTTGCGTCTGGCTAATGGAAAAGTATAAATTTCAATTAACATTTCCGACTGAAAACGATGATTACACCATTTTCTCTATAAACTGTTGTTCCTAAAATCATTTCAAATAAGGCACTTTTCCGTTAGCCGAGTGCCATCGAAAAATCGCCATATAATGTAGAATTACACCAAATTTCTTTGGCAATTTTTTGCTGGCTTCCGGCTAAAGTAAAAGTACCTCAAACAAAATGAACTGTCTTACATAATATCAATTCTTAATGCCCTTTTATTATCATGTCAGAGCATGATGTTGTTTCTGGGATGAGGTTTTCGTTGTCAACAAAAATCTGTAGGCGAAAAATGGATATTTTATTATTTACACGAGCACCTAAAAAAATCGGCTTTTAATAATGCGTTGCCATTGCCTTTACAAAAGCTCTGATTAAAAAAATATCAATAAAATTTTTAAATGTCATTTTGAGCACGTGATTATATGAAATCAAAATAATAGGAAATGTAATATTTTTTTTTAAAACAATAAATGCAAGACAAAGTTTTTTTGGATCATTTGCAGTACTAAAGTGACTCATTCAACGAAACAATTAGAATGAATAAAAATATAATTTAACTCGCACGTGGTGCTTAACCTTTCAAGAAATGATGTTGCTTCGTTTTAATCTTTTTATTTATAAATTTGTTTTATTTTCGGTATAAATCACTTTTAACTATTTAGAAAAGCCAAGTATGTTTTTGTGGTTGGCCTTTATTTTCAATAAAATAAAAGTACTTTTTTCTAAATTTCACAATTATTTCATTTCTTGTTCTATAATATTTTACTACATCATATTTTCGTTATAATGTTACCCAAATATTGAAATAAGTCAGATTTACTATATTATTATTAAAAGCTTTTAAAATATGTAAAGTTTATAGCGGAGTGTTAACAACGCTCTTAATATTGAAAGAAAAAAGGAAGGGTACTTTTCCGTTAGCCGGGCTCTGGCAAAAAAAAAAAAAAAAAGGAATTTTGATAGAGTTCTACATTATTTGGCAATTTTTTGCTTCAAAATCAATGTAAGAAATTTTGGCGGAATTCTACATTATTTGGCGATTTTTTGCTGACTCCAGGCTAACAGAAAATTACCCTTCATTTTCTCCTTCAATATTAAGAGTTTAGAAAAATGAATCGCTTTAATTCACGATAAGTAATATTAAAATAATTTGCCCTATTTATCATTTATCCATCATAATTACAAACAATAATGCATTATAACTAAAAATCATAAAGTTCCGCCGGCGATTGATATGAAATTAAAATCACTACTGAAAGACAACGAGTGGCCATATTTTACAGAAGAGGTTTATTTTTATTCGAGATGAGAAAATATTCTATTAAGAATTTTTTTAATGCATTTAAGCATTAAATGATAGTTTCATCCTACCATAAAAGGTTTTTTTCGAGCAATTTATTTTTAATAGTAAAAAAAAATAATTTAAATTAAAATCAATTCAAAATTAACAACTGAATCATTTCTCACGTAATAAAAAGGTTTTTAGTGATTATGAAAGAATATTTTGGGATATTATGTTATAAGACGTTTTGACATATCAAATATCCTTTTCTTTGTTGAACAGAGATTGTAAAAGGAAAAAAAAAAGATTTTTGATTACCATGAGAGGTAAATAGGATTTTGATTAACATACCTTATGAATTGTTTATATTTTCTTCGCCAAATCTCAAATGTAAATTTATTTACTTTTGCCATAACCAATTTTCTCACAAAACTTAAAAATAGAAGTGAATATTTACAGTGTCATTATGCTATACTCAACCGAAAAAAATGAGAAAAACATAAAAAAAGCGAAGTAATTTTAAAAAATTCAATTTTGATTATTTATTTATATTTTGACTCAGATTACATTTATTACATTGACTACAAAGAGATTAAACTATAAACTATATATGGAATAATTTTTAATATTGGCACTTTTCCGTTAACTGGGAACAAGCAAAAAATTGCCAAAAAAAGTGGCGAAATTCTGCATTATTTCGCGAATTTTCGCTGTCGCCCAGCTAACGGAAAAGTACATTAATATTTTTTCAGTAATACGTAATGACATAATAATTTAAAAATTAGATGATAGAAGTCTCATTATATATTCCCAAGCGGTAATATTTACTATACTGTACAGCGTTAATTGTCCCTTCCAACAGTTCCAACTAAAACTCCGTAAGTTAGCAACGTTCCAAGGCTTGTTACAAGAAGTGACCTGTCAAAAGTGTAAATCTTCCACATACTCAGTTTTTTGTGCAGTCGGAATTCTGTCTCAAATTCCGATTTAAGATCTTCTCCGTGCTTCGGCATACAACAAGGCAAAAACTTCTCGACTTTATCGGCTTCTTCATTCGCGATGGAAGTCGACATCATTACCATCAACTGCAACAGCAAGTTGAAGGTCGCAGAGAAGAGAAGAGCCAAGAAATGGTCGCGGAATTTCTTGGGCTCGAAGGCGAGTCTGTATCCCGCTCGGAACAGCCCAATCATGGTGATCAGGAGCATGAGAAAGATGGGAAACGAGAAGAAATTTTCCAGATCATTCATCACTCTAGAAATAAGTCTGTAAAGGTAAAGGAACCTCCTGAAGTCATTTGTCGAACTATTTTTTTTAATCTGATGAAGCAACTGAGCGAAGAGATTTCGGAGGGAAATGGCAACCAGGCAGTAGAAAGCGGCGAAAACAGCGAGGAAGAAACAAGCTGTGATGTGGAATAGGAATGCAACGGATTTAAAAGCCAGGAAGTGGTAATAATCCCGAAGAGCTGTAGAACTACTTGATGCGTTTATGTTCGACGAAATTTCCATCTCTTTCCTCATATCCACGATTTCTTTCAAATGATTGTCACTGCCTTGGTAGAAAGTTATTAATACTAAAAAAACAGAAAGGACAATAAGTAGATATTTTATTGATCCTTGACCAGAATGTGGGAATAATTTTACTGTTTCGTTGAGTTTCTTTGTCACCTGAAGGATGACTCCTCTCTTTCTGTAGACTGCGATGTAAAGAGTCATTACTAACATCGCCAGTAAGGAGCGAGCTACAGCACTCCTTTTGTCTTTTTCGATTTTAAATCCGAACAAAGTTGCAAAAACTTTCGAAATGAACACAACCAAAGTAAGATATTTTGGACAATTTCTCAAACAATTTACAATTCTCTGGTTTTTTCTTTCCTCTCGTTTGCACTTTGAAAAATTAATTTTGGAACGATCCAAAGCATCTATTCCAAGTAAAAGAAAAAGAATGCATATCACTTTCAGCTCATCCATCACAAGCTATTTATGATGACTTACTCGTCTTCTTGGTTTATTGGAAATGCCGAATTTTCAGATTTTCGTTACTTATTCTTCATTTCATCATAAAAACGGCAAGGATTTATATTCTTCTTATATCAACAAACTTTGTGGAATTTCAAAATTCAGCTGTGAATTCAGTTTGTTGAAAAAACGACAAAAGCTTCTCGCGATTTTCATACATTGTTTCCTCGTTTAGATGGTGTGCCCGTTCCTGTTTTACACCAGCCTAAAAGTATTTTATATACAAAGGATTCGATTGGATTTTCTTAGGAATTATCTACACTAGAGAGGCTCCCTTTGTTTGAAATGTAACACCATCAATAATGTGAGGACGAATGATCGATCTATCTACAGATAATTCTTTACATCTTAGTAATGCATTTCTTTTTTAGAATAAACCCTGAAGTATAATTAAACCTTTGTTTTCAACAACATAAAAGCTATCATATAATATTATATTCTTTCTGTCATTTCCTGTCCGTTTCTCTATTACATTTCATCCGAAATTGTTTAACCGCACTGTTGTCGCAATAAAACAGATTTGTTAGTTATAAGATTTGTATGGTATTGCTCCAGTGAAAAGTAAAAGACACTGCTAAATAGTATTGATCTTCTCCTTTTCATTTGTAGGATGCTTGGTCTTCCCATTTATACGATTTTACGAGCGTATTATCAATCATTTTATTTCCTGTTTGTGGTAGATAAACGTGATTTTCCCGTTTGTGCTAATTTTGCTTTAAACAAAAGATTTGTATTTCAAATGGAGATGCAAATTTTTACTTTGTTATTGAACTGCAAGTAAGATATTTATTTAAACTCATGTCTATGAGTTAAGGATCATTCAGAGTCACGCGGAAATCGAATTCTAAAATACATATATCACAAGCAAAATGACTACACACATCTTCAAAAGCCATATGAAAATTACAGGAAGCCACCATATGACACCGATAGTACGTCACAATGACGAGAGTGTAAGAGAGTGATGTATAAGGAATACAGACAAAGAAGTAAAAATGTTCGCTAGCGCTTTATAAGCCTTTTTAGTACAATAACAGGATAGATATAACATAAAGGACGCAATGTGATGATTTTTTATGTGGTAGAATGCGGGCGTACCCAACTGGAAGTATCAGAAAAACTTGGAATCGTCCAGAGGGTGATCTTCAGGCTTTGGCAACGATTCCAAGATGATGGTAATATGAATAGACGTTACAGCACAGACCACCCCCGAATTACAACCCCTAATGGGGACCGGGATTTGACAGTCACTTACAAAGATACAGACGGAGCACGGCATTAGATATGTCTCGCCAGCTGTCTTCAGCTACTGGTAAAACAGTTTTAAGGCTGACCGTGTACAGACGCTTAGAACAAATTGGTCTATATGCTTGTAGGCATGTCAGATTTGTTCCACTTATTGCAACTCACTGTCGCTTGCTGTTAGCCTGGAGTAGAGAGCATGTATTATAGACACCACAATAGTGAACTTGTGTGATGTTTTGCGAAGAGTGCAGGTTCAGTTTGCAGTCTGATTCTCGTCAAACTTCCAGATGGAGAGCACCAGACATCCGTTACCGCTAAGAGAACTACATTTAACGACACCGTTATGATGGTGCAGGATTGCTCGTTTGGAAAGGAATTATTCTGGGTTGTAGAACTGACCTGCAACTGAACAAATTGGAACTAATTCAAGCCAAATCTATTAGGGCGTCATTCTGAAACAACATGTACGTTTGTTTCGGGGGCCATGGGTTCAAAATGCGTGTTTATGGATGACAACGTCCGTTATTACCGTACAAACATTGTAACGAAAGCCTTCGATCGGAGGGTATCACCCGTATGGACTGGCCAGCGTTCTCACCGGACTTGAATCAAGTAGAACATGCATCGGACATGCTTGTCAGACAAGTTATTGGTTTTTGTAAAAAAAGTTTTTTTTTTAATAATTTGCTCCAGGGGGAAAAAAACGCAATTTTTATTGAGAATATCAAACATACTGCATCTTTTTTGCTCTTTACCTTTTGTTTAATAAATAGGCTTTACAGATAAGTCCCATTTGTTTTGGTTCTGACTCTTTTTTTTTTCTGAACATGCATTATCCAAAAAAGCAGATCTTCAATCTTTTTTCAGTTATTAATATTCCTTAATTATCGAGTAAAAAATTTGCACTCGTAAAATTTTATAAAATTCTTCAAGAATCCTTCTTTAACATTTATTTTTAATTTTAGCTTTAAATATGAAATATAAAATTATTGAAATGAAAAAGGGTATGATGCAGATTTCCACTCTTTCAAATCATATTTTGAAGTAACTAGAATTATCCCTTATTTTAGTAAAATTCATACCGAAAAAAGATTTGTAAAAACGAACTTCAATTCCCATTAAAGAACATGTTGTCTTTTCTTAACTGTAAGGGTTCATTTTCCCCCTTGCTATTAATCACATAGATGGAACTCACCAGTAGCAGTTGCATTACTCTATCTTCTCTTTTGGATAATCGATGGCGATACATAATTAGGTACGCATCCCATGGTGCCTTGCGATTGTTATTATGAGATAAAAGGCTATTCTGTTAAAGGTGTGCGCATATTAATGTCTTAGCTTTCCTGCTTTTGTTTGTTTTGTGTGAAATGTGATCATTAAAGAAATGTTCTCGAAAACGTATTTCCTATTGCTTCCATTGCATATATCATTATGATCTTTATTCCATCACAATCTTCTGTATTTAAAATTTTCTATTGTATTTACATTAAGATAGTCAAAGTTTTCAATCTTCATTTTAGTTTAGTTATATTAACGTCCCATTGTAAAGCAACACTATGGCTATTTGGAACGGTCTTCGTAATTTTGAACCACGGTCAGATGAAGAGGACGATATCTGGTGCTAGCAACTTCCTCTTTAAGCCACACCGCACCAGTGAGATGACGTTTGGCACAGACGTATTTAATTTGCAACCGACCCCCTTACACGAGGAATCGGGTCTCGAACCTTGTAATCCTGCGGTTCACTATCCGAGATCTTGCCACCACTTTCCACTTTATATCTTCAGAAAATCGATTTATTGGTAATTAGAATAGATGGAAGTAAAAGTTTGAAATAAATAATATTTATATACTTCGAAATCATCATTGAAAATAATTTAACACAATAATTTCTGTAAGTTGGCAAAGGTTATGATAAAATATATTTTGCACCACACAAAAGAAATCCCACAAAATAATGGAAAGAAACTATTATTTCAATTAATAATAAGCAAAATTTGTGGAAAGAAAGAAAAATTAAAAGAAAATTAGTAATGACTGGGAAAATACTACACAATAAAAAGTTAAACGAACCATTGTTTACCTATTTTAATAATTTTCTGTTGATGACTAATCTGTTGTATCATTACAGAAATTAACGCAGAAAATTCAAAGATTTTTCTTAATTTTCAGTAGTTGAAAAATCAATAATACTTCAGATAATGCATCTCTGTAAACTGAATCGTGAGTGGCAGTTTAATTTATTTTTAAGAAAAGGAAACCTTTACATGAATGATGCACTCAAATTTCGTATTATAGTTTGCAATAAAGAATTAATACAGGTTTATGAAACGAACGTTTGATTTGAATAGTTTATTGTTATTAAAAAGAAAAAATATTTTTATATATAATGTTTGTTTTGAGTTGCTTCAAAAAGGCAGAGCATCCTATTCGATTAATTTTATTGCTTGTTTGACGAGGATGAACCATTCTATGATTCCCAGTGGTAAACTTCTAAAACATATCCTGAAAAGGAAAAAGAAAATGATCAGGTTGTATCCAAACACAAATATAAGAAATTTGAAATCTTCGGGAAAGAACGATGTTTCGGAATGCAACAAAACTTCGAAAGAAGAAAGCTATCTGAGCAACTCAGTCACAAAAGAATTTCATTTTCTTTTCTTTTTATTTCGTTTGATTGGAATGGAAATGTCGAACAGTCCTGTATATTCTATATTATCTCATACGAAACAGAAGAGAAGATACTTTTTAAGGAAGTTGCTTCATTTTTTGACAAAATGCGCTAAATTTTCTGCTTTCTTTTTCTTCTATGCAAGAATTTTATTGCAGGCATGTTGGATAATATTCCTGCAGGATAAAAGGATCGAAGTCACTACCATGTTCATATTAATATTAGTGATTATTCTTCAGGTGTCGATTGCTAGCAAACGCCGTGAAATGCTCAGGGTCTCGAAAGACATTCGTTTCTTATTCAAATCGATTCCGGCATGCAAATTTCGACGAAATAAACACACTTTCATTGCCTTCTTCGCTATCTTACAGATTTCCTTTTTGTTTTATTTTGTAATTGTGAATATCGGTGGGTTTGGAGTGTTAGGAAATGAGAAAAAAATGCTCTGCGAGTCAGGTCTGATTGCGATGAATTTCAAAATGGCGCCGCAAATATGTCGTCTGTTTTATCAAATCATTCAGCAGACGTCATTTTTCATAGGACACGCTCTTTTATCATTTTTTGCTTTTTATTACACTTTAGTCTGTAGTTTATTACGGGGTGTTTTCAAATACCTCGTGAATGAACTTGAAAAAGATTCCCACATTCCAAATTTGCAGATGATCATCAATAATTACGATACAGTTTTGAAGATTCTTGAAAGTGTGGAAGATCTCTCCTCTTTTCCCGTGCTCATTATATATCTCATATATATGACTGATGTCTTTTTGTGCGGCTACTGGCTGGCATTTGTAGCTGGCTTCACTTATGATTATTTCTACTCTTTATTTCACACCGCAACTGTTTCCTTGTCTATTTTATTGGCGGTAATTATCTCTGCGGCCAGGACCAATGAAATGGCCGAGAAAGCAAGAGGTTTTGTGGTGTGTTCGCTTTTTAAATATCTTGACGATCGACACATTTTGAAAATTTCGTACGAGAAATATTTCATGAAAAATAATCTTCTCAGTTTATGGAAGATATATACGATTGATAGGTCCTTTTTAATAAGCAGTCTAGGTACTTTGTTAACATATGGAATTTTATATGCAACTTTTGGCAAAGTGAATTGAAGCCAGAGACAAATATAACATTAAAAAATAATAATATAATTCTTCAACATGTGACTTAAAAAATATAACATTTTAAAAATCGGACTGATATGACATTTTTTCTCATTCTCAAATAACTGAGAAATCTTTTGATGTTTACATTCATTCATATTTTTTTATCAAGCGCACTCAGCTGATGCAAGCAATTTCAGTCGGATAATTTTTATTGTCGAGTTAATCTTGTTGATAAATCCTTGGAAACTAGCATCGTTATAAATAATAACAGTTTGGAGATAGTAATATTGAATTTGGTTATATAATGATAATTTTAACTCTAAATTTTAATCCTAATTAATTTACAAATTTTATCTTAATTTAGCCCATAGTAATATTATTCTAAAATATTCTCTTATTTCCTGATCCATTCCACTCGCTCTAGTAAATTAATTCAACAGAAGCTGTGTAAAATTGCAGAATCAGCTCCCATACTCCAAGTGTAGGGACAGATATTAGCAAGCTTAACAAATTCCACTAAAAGATCCCTACGATTCTCTTGCATGAGCTGTACATGTGATTGTCACGCGTTAAATATCCTAAGTAAAATCTAAAGGTATAAATTAAGAGGGATAAAATTTTAATTAGCTTTTTCGTCATTCCGTGTTGTGTCGTTCTGTATTGTGCACGTCGCTTTTGCTTGTAAATAATGCCTGCTCCCGTGATGGAATAAAACGAACTTAAAAATTCAACCTCATTCTCCATGATTTCGGCCACGACTCTGCTATCTGGTTACAACAAACTATAATAATGCATTACATATGTATATGTATAACGTTAAAATTTCTTTCTTCTTGGATAAGTTACCTCAGAACTGAAAATGGTAGAAAAATAAGAAATGAAATTAATATGTGAATAATAGTCCAGTTGAATTCTATTTTTTCATGGATAAAATAAATAATAAAATTTTTATTGGCTTATGCTAGAATAAAGGAATGCTAGAATCTACAATGCTAGAATAAAGGAAATGCAAATTAAAAATTTGCAAGTATGATGTAGATCAATAAATTTAAACAATAAAAAGAAAGTATAATTTTAATAAATCAGAAATAAGTTCACAACATGTGAAACATTTAGTAACTTTTTCAACATTTAATTTGAAAGAAAATTTCACTTTATATGTGCTAGATAGAAAAAAATAATTAGCAAAACATTGAGATGGATATTCGTATCATCTTTTGAAAAATATGTCTTCATTAGAGAAAAACAGGTTTATGGAAACATCGGGGTATTCTATTTCATCAGGAGCACTTCTACTTTATTCAGTTCTACTTTATTGGAATTCGATGAAAAAACAAAACAAAACAAAAACCATTTAAAAAAAGTTATTCTAAGAAACGAATTAGTATAATAAAAGTGACTTTCAATATGAATAATGAATTTAAAAATTAAAAGTGGTGAAACTTTGAATTGAAAAAGAGAAAAATCTTACTTTATGGCGAATGATTTTCTAAAAATACTAATCTCTTGCCCTCGGGAAAGTAATTCGATGTGTAAATTATTCACCTAACAACAAAGACTTATTTATTACTTCTAAAGATAAAAGTATATAATTTTTTTAAAGTTGAATTGACCTAAAAAATTAATCTATGTCTTTTTACCCTTTTGTAAGAATTTTTAACCAATCAAACTTGATAAATAAATAAATAAAAAATCAAAATGATGCAACGTCTTGAAGGGTGGTTGAAAATGACCATCCGAAGGCAAAAAGTTAAAAAGCAGGGTTCACCACAATTTTAAAAAAAGATTGACATTAACATTTGAAATGTTAGAATCTTTCTTTGCATTGGAATTCCAAAATTTTCTCTTAAACTAAAAAGAGATGACAAGTTTTATTTACATTTTCACATAATTTTTTGATTTATTTCTAATCTAATTATGCTATGATTACGTTTTATAGCTCATCCTTTTCCCTTAAAGTTAAAAGTTTTTATTTAATTGCAGAGTTTCCAAGTAAAAATTTTCATTCATCTGCATCCTTTATCGGGTTTCATCTCAGAAAATAAACTGATAGTTTTTTTTTTTTTTTTTTTGGATTTCCAATTTTACAGTATGAATCAATAAATGTGGTGTTATGCATTTTTTTCTACTCTTCTCTATTTTTCATGATAATTTGATTGGATTGCAAAGAGAAATTGGTTTCATACTGCTGTAATTATTTGGGAGCAGGATCTAGTTTCAGTACGAATATCTCAAAACTGTTACAAGCGTTTTCTGTTTGAAAATTTAAATCGAAAAGATGCCGCTTCCTTTTTGTGATGGCGTGTCCTCTTTTACAGCTGAAAGAGGGGTGCAGTAGCTTCTGAGGGTAAGGATCCCTGAGCACCCGAGCTCAGAAGTTGAACTTCTAGATCAAATGAGGATGGTACACACACACTCGCTTGCACATCCCCTTTTTACAGGGAGTCACATTCATACACCTCACAGATAGAACGCGGAAAAACATCCCGGATCAAACCCGGGATGCCCAGATCCCAAGGAAGTCGCGTCACTTCTGTGCCAGGACGCCAAAGCCGATTTCTTTTTCAAAAAGTTTTTGAAAAAATTCGCTTAAGTTTTTTTTTTCATTATTAGCATGAAAACAATTAGTCATGGCTGTCATAAACAGAAATAGTGAAGGGATTTCAAAGAGTTTTTAAATGAATGAATCTCAAGAGGCTTGACATTTTTAGTCTCCAATATTTAATAGTTGGCTATTAGAATGCATCTGATATCCATTGTTGATGATGATGGATGATTTGATCCATTTTTGAAATGAATACAAATAAGCGATGAAAAGTGGATCACGAAATAAATTTCGCTTCTTATCATAATTTTTTTTAAAAAAATCATCGAGAGCTCGAACCAAAGAAAGCTGTAGATTCTTAAAAGTATTCTGTAAAGCTTCAATAAATCTGCTTAATGCCGGTACATCGGGTTACTAGTTTTCTTGAAAGAATCATCTTAGTCATGCAAGACCGGTTTCGAAAGAGACATCAAAAACAATTGGGTCCCGTTTGTTTTGTAGATAATTTTTACAATCTTTTAGTAACTTGACTGTACTGAACTTGAAAAACGTCATGTACAAGAATTTAAAATTTGTTATTGATAATTGCTTAACTATAGCCGATGCAGCCTTATTATTAGCTAAAAATATATATGCAGGCTTTCATTGCAAATTTGGATGTATTTTTTAGGTTTTCGGCGTCAACAAACATCTGTAAGCGAAAAGTAAACATTTCATTATCCGCACCAGCATCTCAAAAAATCAGCTTTTAATAACGCATTGCCATCGCATTTGCAAAAGCTTTGATTAAAAAAAAGTAAGTTAATGACTACAACAAATAAAACCTAGAAAAATGTCATTTTGAGCACGTGATTATATGAAACGAAATAAATAGGAAATGTGATTTTTTTAAAACAATTGATGTGAGAAAAAGTATTTTTGGATGGTTTGCCATACTGAAGTGACTCATTCAATGAAACAACTAAAATGAATAAAAATATAATTGAACAAGTTCGAACACGTGGTTCTTGGCCGTTCAAGAACTGATGTTCTGACATGATACATTGAAATATGCGTAGCAGATTTCATTTTAATCTTTTTAACTTTTATAACCGATGTAAAAACAGCATCATAAAGCAGTGAAATGTTAAAATATTTATAAATATAATTATGAATAACCTACTATCACTGCCTGGGCTTTCAGTAGTTTGTTAGAAAGGTAATTTAGGTTTATCGTAAATGTTAATCTATTGCAAAAAGAAGAAATGAGTGTTGTGATAGATCTTTAAAAAATTTTTACAAATACTTTTGATAATAATAGCGCACACATACATACAAGGATATAAGTAAAGGTGAGAAAACAAACACACTTGTATTAAAAGATATTTATTTAAATTCAGAATTTGATTTTACTGAAAAGTGTAGGAGACGTCTTGGGGCTGGAAACGCATTCGATAGGATCGAAATCGGAAAAGAAGCCACGGATGGTAGACAAGGATGGACTTGGGGGGTTGTCGGTGCCACAAAGGAGAGATTTTGTTTGAAAAGAAATGCTCTGGAGCGTTTTTTATTTCCAAGAGGAGAGTCATCGTATTGAGGGAGACTCAAAAAGTGGGGTCTCAAATGTTATGTAAGATATCATAAAATTTTTTGTAGATTTTTATTATATTCTATGATACGGGGAGCTTTCAAAACTTGTTTATTTTCTTAATTCGCATGAACTATTTTGGCAATTATTTCTACAGCAGTTTTATCTTCTATAACCTCAATCTTTTTGAAATTGTACAATGATAGAGCCTACACTTGGCAAGCGTAAGTTCAGACTCGATGCAATAAAATAGATAAATAAGCCTCTTTTTTCTTTTTTTTATTTGTGGGGAATTTGGAATTTTGACAAATGAAGGAATATGGGCATCTGGAATCTTTATTGAATTTTTTGCAACCTTTAATTGTATGAGGTGTAGAATGTAACTCTTTTGTTTAAAATTATTTCAAAATATTTTATTTCTTTTTTCAGGAAATGGGGTTATCAAAAAGTTTTAAATTCGAGGTAACTTTCGAAACCATATGCGAATATGGGTCGATCACAGGTTTTGTCAACAATAAATAATATTTTCTATTTTGTAAGCGAGGTTTTGAGTTTGGGAATAAATTTTTGAAGAAGGAAAAACATATGCACATTTCTTTAAGTCCAACATAATTTTTCGTTATTTTTTCGACTTAAACATCAGGCGTATTTTTCTTAGTTAAAAAGACAAAACAAAACGCGAATCTTTTTCTAGAATACTTTCTTGAAATTAAACTAATGTAAAATATACTAAACACATAAAAGCATGCGTAAAAGATACGTATATGAAGTGACTTAGTAAAAATGGAAAGGGGGAGGGGAAACGTCGAAGTTCTAAAAATAGAAATGCCAGAGGCGGTGATATCAGGGGGGGGGGCTAGGGGCCAATTGCCCCCCCCCCCCGTCGGCGAGATATTTAGAGTTTCGTCGGCAAAAATGGTCACAATTTCAGGATGGCTGTAGGGAGCTGGGCATTACCGAATATGATTATTTAAAAACCTCCTTGAAATTAATATATTGTAAACAATGGAAATATCCAAGTAATGGTTAAATTGTTTAGACTATATTTGGCAAAATATTCGATAGGGTGGTAGATCAATAATATGCCGTATTTTCATAGACAATTTTTGATAGACCTAAAAATTGAAAATAATGTTTGCCGAAGATACGTTAAGCATATTTTCAGACATCTTATTCAAATGTCGTTCATTCAGCTTATAATTTGTACTACTTTTGACAATATAAACGACAAAGGTGATCAGCTAATTTATTGACAATTTTTGATCAATCGACTATAAACTCAATGCGACGAATATCGAAGAAGTCAGATTTCCGACATTTGATGAAATAGTCGTTCATTTAACTTATAATTTGCTCTTATTTTGGCAAAATATCCGACAAGTGAATGAGATATCGCATAACAACATTTTTTAACAAATGAACAATGAAAGGGAGGGCCAGTATCCGAATAAAAAAAAGAATCTAAATATTGCTTGATTTTCTTTAATTAAATGTAAAATTAACTATTTTGAGGCCAAATGAGAGATATTGAGCTTTTCCCCTTGCCTCCTCGTCGGCAAATTCCTGCCGCCGCTTCTGAGACATACTCGGGTTAGATTTTTAGTGATCATCTACCCTCCCCCCTCCCTGAAAAATACCATCCTTCTGACCGCTTCTCGTTTCCCTTTTGACCCCTGATATGGGCGACCCTTTTGGGACAACAAATGACCTTGGGATTCTCCAAGTACGGATATATCTCCAGAATTGGCGAGAAATCTCACACTTGGTGGTGATTAGAAATTTTGAAAAAGAGAGAAAATTTAATGTGGATATTGTTCTAGAAATTATTCATTAGCTAATATTATAGTGTTCCATAAAATTAAAAATTAGATTATCCAATTGATAAATCGAAAGCCAGATACATATTTTGGATGTACATTTTATAAATACTAGTAAGTAAAGAAAAACAAAATTAAGCTCATCCATTTTTTAAAAAATATTTTTAATTGAAGTATACTAAATATTGATTCACTGTTTATGAGAAGTTCGTTATAATGACACGTTTTACCATAATTATAAATCATCATTTTTTAAACATTTATTTGCATTTTATATTATCTTATTTAATCTGTTCGTTACTTTTATAATAATTTTCATTTCAATGCGCTCTCCAAATATGACACGGACCTTGAAGTGAACGTATTCTAATAAATTTCGATTACTGAAATGTTATCCATCAATTGTGCTATCAGTCTTATTGGAATGAAGGTAAAATATAAGCAAATATACTTATGACTCAAACATGCTGGACACACATTACTTTCTTCGTTCTTGAGTGTGACATCCTAAAATTTTTAGCTTCAAATAAAGGTAATCTTGTTTCTATGATAATTGATGGGCACAAAATTAAAATATTTAAATAAAGGAACAATTTCTTATTCAAAGGATAATTATATCACCGGATTCAAAAGAACAGTATGTACAATTCTGAGGTTGTTATATATATATATATATATATATATATATATATATATATATATATATATATAT
>JAOUZG010016315.1:800259-817035 GCA_026289955.1 Argiope argentata | reverse complement strand
AGAATTAACTAATCAACTCAACTTTTTAAGAATTATGACTGAACTGTTTACAATTTGATTAAAGGCGGTTGTTGCTATTTCTTGAAATTAAAGCAGAAAATAAATTTGGAAATCAATTTTCTCATTATCTGGATTGACTTTAACGTATTGAATTCACGTTACTTCTACCTCAGAAATGGTAATAATATTGTTTATGTATGTATCCTCAAATTGCTTTATTACCGGCTTAAAGTGTGCGAAAAATTAACACCCTATAAACACATTTTTTATAGTACAGTTTTTTGGGGCATTTATTTTATTATTTATACTTTCTTAGAATTCTTTTTTTTCACTGTCATAAGCAAAACACAAATTAATTAAAAATATAATTATCGAGTGTTATCAATTTAACCAGATAAATGTTTGAGAATTTAAACAGATGGCATTCGTGAACAATAAACTATATTTTGTAAAATGAATCTTGAAAATATTAAGAATTCTAAGAAATTTGCTTTTGCTGCTTTTCTTTTGGAAGGCGGGACTAATTCCTAAAATAGGCATGAGGCATATCCTTGGAAAAGCGGATTTAAGTATTTTCAGAATTATCATGCTTGAATACAGTCAAATTTCTTTTATGTATTAATTCTGTTATATTTTTAATATCCCAATCATTTTGTATAAATTTATTTTATTGTTCAATTAATTAACCTTATTTTACTTCTCAGTCTTCAAGCTTCACACATTTTTTCAAAATAAAGTTCAGTTATTTTTGCTCCTAACCTGTCATGTTTTCTAAATGAATTGATTAGCTCATTTTAGGATGTATCCTTACTGAATTGCTATTTCAGAGCTAATTTTTTATTTATCCAAATTTAAAGCAGAATTTACGATATGGAGGTATTGTATATAATTATTTCATTCATATTCTATCGATAGTTTTTATGTACTTATATTAGTTTTCTTTCTTGTATTCAGAGATTATTAGGCAGGTAAATAAGAGTGGACATTGTTTTTTATTCATTTTTTAAGCTACAAATTTTTTTTGAAATCTCTTTAAATCCCCTTATTTCTCCAAGTACATTCAATATTACATTTCCGTACTTTCAAATAATGCATTGACTAAAATTTGATCTTATGAATTATACTTGCAAACTGAAAAATTAGATTACTGTGCAATTTAATTTTAGTGAGATATCTTTGGTAGAAGAATGAAAATTCATTTATCGATTAAATGACAGTATTTGATGTTGTTTGTTGCTTCTAAAAAGTGAAAAATTTTGATAGTTAAAGTTAGTTGCATGGTGGCAAATTACTCTTAAATTGTGACTTTAAGACCTAGCCACCAGATATTAGAAGAAAAAAAGATTCTGTCGTATTATTTATTTGGTTTAGATAAATTTAATTAGAATTTTTTGTTCCTCAATGAAAACCTAGAGCCTTTCCTTGCTTTACCAAAATTTCATATGATATCTTGAATTATACCATATTTTATTAATTGCATTTAAAGTTTTAATGCTGTCATTAGTAATATTTTGTTTTATCAGTTCATGTTAATGTATATTATAGATTAAAGCTTATGTTTTGATTTGCTAGCATATTAAGCTTGAATGTTAATAGCTCCTTCTATAATACAAATTTGAAAGTGAGATTTTTTTTTCTTCGCGATATTTTCTCTATTTTTATAAGTAGATGTATTTTTAATATTTTGGAAACTTATGAAGATTATTAGAACCAGTTTATATATTACACTTTCATTTATAATTTTCTTGTAATATATATAATATCTATAAATACCTTAATTTTACATATTGAAAATTATGGTGCTTGCTCACTCAGAAACCATAACTGGAAGTTTTTATTCAACTGAAAGCTTCAAAAAACATACCACATTTTTTAATTTTAAAAACTATAATAAAATATTACTCTTTATGAATTTAAGAATTTTTATTGTTTGTGAAGTTCTGGTGTGAATCAGCTCCACAAAAATCGTCTTTGCAAAATAAAAATTATGAACGTGAGAAGCTTTTGAATTGGAAATTTTTTGAATATTTCCTTAAAGTAAATTGAATAAAATGTTTCTATTTTGAAATAAATATTTGGATCTTTCAACTTTTTCTAATATAATATGAAATAAAATTAATTTATTTAGTAATTAAATTTTTTATCAGTTTACTGTTTGTTTAATAAATGATTTTTTTTGCTCGGTATTTTTCTACTGTTACTGTTTTGAAAAAATATGTAAATAGTTTGTTTCTTCAATAGAATTAATGTATGAAAGAAAAAGATTGATAATTTGCTATTGATGATATTGATATTAATTTATTAATGAAATGTTGAAAATATTTTTTCTTCTAGTTATTTTATTCATTTTTCAAGTCCCTTGTTGGAAAGGATGTTGTTGTTGAATTAAAGAATGATTTGAGGTGTGCAGTATTTTTTTTTCTTTTTTTGCTTTGTATATAAATATTAGAATAAAAAGTAATTCTGAAAATTTATTTAAAGAACTTATAAACTGTATTTGTATTCCTTTTAATATTGTTTTAATTTTATTCATTATTTATTATCATATGTATTATGGAATTCCTAATGTGTTGTTGGTTAAAATATATTAAGGCTTCAAAGAATTAGAATCATATAATAACTTGTAAAACTCTTTAGATTTTGGAGTAAATTTGGCATTTTGTTAACAAATCAAAAAAGTTTTACTGGTTTTTAGTTCAGTTGGTTTCAAGACATTGACTTCGAACTATTTACTTCAACTAACTAAATCATTTTTGACTAAAATCTTAGTTCCTCATAAATGCTTTGCAACCAAATAACACCTTAAAATTTAAAATTAATTTTTTTTTAAAAAAATTATAATTAGTCTAAGGGTAAAAGGTTGTTTGTAAAATTTCATTGAAATTGCTTTGACCATCTTGATTCTGGGGTTGTTGTATCAGCACTATAGGTGAAAAATGTGGCCAAACAAGTATTGCAGTGAAACATTAAAATGAGTAAAATCTTTTGGAAGTGAATGAAAAAGCATTTTATGACTACATCCTTTATTAGGAATGTATTCCTTGAAATGCATCTATCCACTTACCTAACTCTGCTATGTAAGGTTAATTCTTGAAATGCTTTCAGTATTTTAACAGACCTATTTGTGCCATTTATAATGAGATTAATTGTTAAAAAAATTTATTAGATTCACAATAAAAAATCTTCAGCATATTATTTTTTGGTACTTGCATTTTAGACCATCAACACCAACAGTTTAGTAATTAGGTAATTTCATTGGGGACAAATTCAAATTTAGTAATTTCATTGGAGATGAATTTAAATTTGACCATAAACTGTTAATGCCAATGAAACCAACAAAATGATGGGCAACAGTTAAGGTTTGAACTACTTTTAAAATAATGGTGGTTTAGCAATTGATTGGCGACACTTTCAAATTTGGTGATAAAGATCAATGGTCTAATACGCAAGTAACATTTTTTTTAAAAAAAATTTATTAAAATATATAAAAGAAACAGTAGTGGAACTCAAAATTGATTGAACTGAGCACTTGTGCAGCTTTAAAACGACCAGAACTATGGATATATGTATATGTATAAAGATTCACAAAAATTCCTTCCCATAATATTTCTTAAAATTTATTTTCCTGAAAAAAAATTGCAAAGATATTTTCTTTCAGTTATTTGTATCCTGTTAGCAATATAATTAAATGGTGTATTGTTTTAGCTGATGGACAACTTTATTTGATTCAACTATAATTCATGTGCTTTTTCTTCCTTATTTAAAAATATAGAATAAATAGTTTAAAATTCTACCAATAAAGCATCGTAGATTTTTTTTTTCCTTCTAAAAGTGAGGAAACAGAATGGCGAAGCTTGAAATTATGAATTTTCTTGATTATTGCTATCAGCCTGTATTGGACCACTGTTATGCAAATGGTTAATTACATGGATATATTGAAGTTATTAGATAAAAATTGAAAAATGGCAATAAACCATGAGGCATTATTTATATAGGCAAATATGTAATCCTTATAAATATGCCTCCTGACTTTAAAGTGTACATATTTTGAATTATTATGGATGTTTTTTAGTGATGTTATCTTTTGAAGTTTATTATTATTTAAATCACAATCTTGTGATAAACTAAGTAGTTCTTAATGTTGATGTAGAAATGTCAGTAGTCTCACTGCTTGATTAAGATTGGAAGTTGCTGTTTGCATGTTCTTAGACTAGGATTTGTTGGTATTTCATAAAATTAATTGTGGAACTTTTTAGTATAGTTAAGATGTACAACAAGTATATAATTATTTATTTCAGCTCTCATCATCTCTGTTCTCCAATAATTTCTAAATAGTAGTATATTTATTAATTTTTGAACTAGTCTATCAAGTTTGCTAAATTTTTTGTTTATTTAAAATTTAAGGGAAAAATTGATGATAAATTTTATTATTTTAGTCTGTGTTTCTAATATCCTAAGTTCATTGGTATAATTTAGATAATTCCAACCTGAAATTATATTAATATAGTATGAATTTAACCAGTTGCTTTTTAAAAGTGCTAAAAATGATTGAAGAGGCATATTTTTCTTTTATTTATACTGATTACATGGTTGAAATGATTAAGATAATGCAAAACAAATTTGGAGGTTATTTTGAAGTAATGCTTTGCTTGGTAAGACAGATTCACAATATTCAAGGAAAAATTTATGAAATGCTAGAATTCATGTTTAAAAGCATTTTCCTTCTCTGAAATATTATTTGAATTTTCTGATTGTAATTTTTGTTAAAAAATATTCATAAGCAATAAAAAATCTTGCTTAAAAAGGAATTATAAGATTCTGTTGATTAGGAGATAATTTAGAAAAGGCATAGGTAAAACCTTGTTAATTTCTCATTCAAAAAGTTTTTTAAAGCGAGTCAATTAAGAGATGAAAAATATATGCTTTTTGTTTAAATTAATTAACTTTTAAAATTTTCTTTTGTCAATATATTAATATTGAATTATTTTTTTACTGTTTATGTATTTTTAAATATCATTGAAACATTTTTTTAAAAATTTGGTTTTGAGAAATTCTGATCCACCTATAAATGGAAGTTCTTAATATTTGCCTCTATTCTCTTAAAAGTTGAATTATTGTGTCCTAATTGGGCCTAGTTAAAAAATATATATCTATCATGCGTTTCATTTTAAAAAAATATTTCAAATTATCAATTATTTCAATAAATCACTGGCAGATTAACATTGGAAAGTTATGTTAATTGATTAATAATCGATGCATTTTTATAATTTAGGATTTTAGTTTAAAAGCATATTTTTAAAAAAGTATAATTCACATCTTTATTTTCTTTAAAAAAATACTATTAATTTATTGAATGATAGCATTCCGATGTCCTCTTTTAGTTTTTATTTTTCAACTCTTTTATTCTGAATTAAAGGTAAGTGATAGAAATTAAGCAGATAGCCTCAAATATTGCAATCAACCACCAGAAAAGTGCTGCTAAATTTGAAATATATATATATATATATATAATAATTTAATTGATATAATTGCTTTGATTTTTTTCTTAGTTTAATCTTTAACGTTTCCATGTATCTGTGTAATGAAAAAAAATATTGTATGTTTTTCCTACTTTTTTTAAAAAATATTTTTTTCTGTCTTTTTTTCAATTATATAAAGAAAACATTTAGTGTTACAGAGTTAGGGAATTAAAAAATCAGATTAAATGTTCAAAAATAGTTAATTTATGTCAAATTTGAACAACATTCTGTATTCTGTAGTTTTTAATTAAGATATAAGTTGTGATTGGTGCTTTCTTTTTAGTTATATTATGTTTTTTTTTTGTTAAATTAAAGAATATACTATACAAAATTGGGATTTTAAATATTTTTTTTTTGTGGAGATGAAAGGTAAATCATTAATATACTTCTTCATTTTCTACATTCTTGCTGAAGTGAATAACTTTCTGTATCTTTCAGTCCAAAATCAAGACTGATATTCATTGAAAATATTTAATAACTGAATTTAGTAATTGCATATTTATTCTTTTTGAGAATTTCTTTAGTATTTATTAATTTCTAATGATTAACTTGTATTTTTAGCATTTGTGGAACGTTACATTCTGTTGACCAGTATCTAAATATAAAGTTAACAGATATTAGTGTCACAGATCCTGAAAAGTATCCTCATATGGTAAGCATAACTTCAATGCATATTTAGTTTATAAGTAAAAAATTATATCTATATAAATCCAATAGATTTCTGATTGTATTGTTTAACATTTAATACATTTATTATTTTGACTTCATGGTCAAATTTCTTGGTGTGTTTAAATTTTTTTCAAATCATCTTTTGTTCTGCATCAAAGGTAACTATAGTATATTGAATATTTTTCCTGAAAGAAATTTATCCTAAGCACTCTTTATTTACCCTAAGTCTGCAGAATTATTGGTTTTAATTCATAATAAAATAAATAATGTAAATTAAAGTTTTAAGAAAAGAAAACTTATATTGTCAATTTTTAAAAATAAATGATTTAATTATTTGGAAATTAAGCAAAGTGCTGCCATTTTTGTTGAGTAGCTTCATAGCAAAATATCCAATAAGAAATACGGCAGTATCCTTGTCTAATGAGTATAATTTATTGTTGAATCACATTTGTAAAGGGAAACGCTTGTTAACTGAAGCATATTGTTACGTTTTTAGCGTAGCGGGTTCGGATTGAATGGACTTTGTATGAGGACAGCACAAACAAATTTATTTACAGCTATTTACAGTTATTTACAGGATAAAGTAAAAATTTTAGATAAGTACAATTCAGCAGTCAACAGTCAATTACAGCGTAAATTCAAGTCTTACGCACGATAAAAACAGACTACAAAACAGCTATCGTATAGCACAGCAACAGTTAATCACAGCGAGCTCAATAACACAGCGTTAACAACAAACGCAAACACAGCTCACAAATCCTTTAGATCAGCGAGACGCTTTTTATTTCAGAGCAAACTCTCAACTAACTACTCGCTCCGGCTATTCGTCCTTATATAGCCAAAAAGCGCGTGCACCTGAATCTCGTGAAAATTCTCAAAACATCGCGCACAATCTAGCGGCTACCAGACTATTCCTTTCGCCAAACCAATCAAGCTGGCGCAATGCTCCTCGCCAAACGTCGCCATCTTGGCGAGTTTTCATGCCGCTCGCTCGCTTGTAACAATATTTTTAACCTTTGGAATCCATGTAAAATAGAATTTTTTCTGTCCCTCCTCCATCCCCCACAAAAATATTCTAATAAATTTATAATATAATTTATTATTTATACTATATACAGTATCTTTTTTCTAATTGTATAAAGACTTTTGTCTCTAACTCGTCTTCAAAATTTGGCAAAAATGTTATATTCCTTTATTAAATGAACTAGTAGTGCTTACAGTTTATGCTTTTTTAAGATGTTTCTCAATGTGCTGTTAAATGTTTCTATATCCCCTATCTCCCTTATTTCACTAAAAGGTTGTTGTTCTGTTGATTCTATTATTTCCTCCTGACAATCTTCAGTGCAACTTTTTACTCTGACACAATAGGTAGATTCAGGAATTCGTCTGTTGTTCAATTACAGCTTTGTATGCTCTTGCTTAAATTCCTCAGAGTCACATATTATAACAATATCCAGCCAACATTTCAATGTAGATGTACGGGCTCTCTACAAAGAAGTGCTCAACACAGACTGATACAAGCCAATTGAAGATGTGATGTAACAATTTCTCTTCACCACTTATTCTGCAAAGCATAGCATATTAAATTAGTCACTTTTTTACATTTTATTTTGTTTATCATGCAAATTAAATTATGTTTATGCATTTGCTCAGTATGCATTAAATGAGGTTTGACTGTATTTTTCTACCATAATCTACCGAAATTTTATTTTATTTAACCCTAACTATTTCATTTTTATTAATTTTCCCATTTTAATAAATGCTTGATTAAATGCAAGCGGTTTTGGGAAAATTATCAGTACTCTATTGTTAGACCACTGCAGTCTACCATTACTGTTACTCTGATTGTTAATACTGTACAGATTTTTATTTTTTTGTGTACAACACGCAAATAAAATTTTATCTTTTGATCCATCTAAGGGAGGTTTAATGACATTTTTGTGACAGTTTATTAATCACTAGCTACTGTTTATGATTTATTATTGATTTTGATGTATTTACTTTATTTCTTAAATATTTTTGCAGTGTTTTTAATTGGATTTGAAAGAATTAAAAAAAATATTAAAAATAAAATAGCAAGTGATGAATAAAATTGCATGCTATATTATTTTGTATAAAATGAACTTTTGCATAATAAATAAGTTATTTTTATGCTTACATTATTATATTGACTGTTAATAATATATTTTTACTTTTTTGCTTCCAATACGCTATTAAAATTTAGTTTTAATTTTTTTCTTGAAGTGTAAGTGAGCTTTTAATGAAGTTTTTGTGTCAGTTTATTTAGTACTAGTAACATTTTATGAACAGCTACTTTTTTTTTATTAGCTGGTAAAATTTCATTTAAATATTTTGTTGGCAACTTGAAATATTTGTAATAACTTCCTTAACATTGTGTTTTCAGATTTTTATAATTATGCAGTTTATACTATTTTAAGTCTTATGCAGTATACTTTCTCTCCAATTTTCAATTCATTTTCTTTAAAACTTCGAAATTTAGTTTTAAAAGGGAAGGGAATAGACTTTCATTACTGCATTAGTATGTTTACTGAATTCCTGCATTGTTATAAAACTCTAAAATTAGAATCATTCAACATTACAGTTTTAGGCAGAATATGTTTTATGATATACGTAATATAACAAAGAATTATTCTAAAATTTTTTCCCTTACTCAATAAAAAACGTGTATTATAGTAAAGTAAAAATAAAATGATAAGGTTGATAATGTTAAAGATGTGCAATTCTTTAAAAAAAATCATCATTGCTTACTTCTGAAGTGAATCTTTAGTTGTAATTGTTAAAAATATTTGTTAAAAAACTTACTATAAATGAAAACTTATATTTATGGGAAAAATGAGCCAGATATTCTTAGTTTGGTCATCGGCATTGAATACAAACAAACAAACAAACAAAAAAGACGTTTTTACAGTTGCTACATTTATTATGATTTGGGTTTTATTTATAACAATGAAAATACTGTTAAATATATTTAAAGTTATCTTAAAAAGTTAATTGAATCTGAACAAGAGTTTTTAATCAATGAAATTGGCATCATTAAAAGATAATTGTTTCCTAATCCACATGCCTACTTATATCTTCTCTTTTATTAAAAGTAAGAATAAATTTTTCATTAGTTAGAAAATAAAAATTTTACCTCAAACAATTTTGGATATTTCAATTAGTAGAATATATAATAAGAAGCTAAAATAATGTAAATACATAAGATATAAGCTTGTAAATAAAAAGAAATAAAACTAAGAGTTGGGTGGAGAATTGAAGTACAAAGACTAAAATAGCTATTACAAAAACAATGATTTTGAATTTAAAAAAATCTTGAAGTTATATTTCTTATTTCAATCATTATTATTATTATATCATTTATTTTTATTTTATTCCTTATCTTTAGTTTATGGGTCTTATACTCATTTTTTGCAAATTTTTGAGTAGTTAAATAAATCTTCGGTGCATTACTTCAAATTTATATTTGGTTTAAAATATTAAGGTTTTTATTTTATTTCAGAGTTTTATTAAAACTATATGAGAGAAATTGATGATGAAAAAATAATTATTTCGCACACTAGGAATGAGTAAATTTTTTCTTCTTTTATACCTATGTTTGTAAACTAGTAATTCAATATTTTATTGAATTAGACACTAAAAACTGCAATTGCTTTTACATAAAGAAAGTTTCAGTTGTTTTTAAAATGAAAATTAACACCAAATAATTTATATTTTTCTTTTTTAAATGTTAATTGAGTTGAAAAAAATAATTTTGTGTATTAACATCAGTTTATTACTGGCAGTTTAATACTTCCTTACAGAAATGATACATATTTGTAGATTTCCACATTTTCATTTTCTTTCTTGAGATTAATCAGTTTTTTTTATGTATGTTTGTAAAAATTTAATCATATGCTTGATTTCTGTTCAGTTAATTTTCCTTATTTTACTTCATGATGTTTATACTTGCCTTAATTCATTATTTTATGAAGTTTAACTTTATTTTCCAAATCTGCGGCATTTCTCCCCTAGTAGTTTAATTATCTTTTTTACAAAAAGTTGATGAAGCAGCAGTTTGAAATAGATAATAAATATCAAAAATCAATTGATGAACTTTGGTTAAAATTTCAAGATAGTTATATTTCTACATTTCATTATATTTAAAATCAGCATGTCACCATTTTGATATATGCACTATACATTATTATTCTAAACTGCTATATTAATAACTTCAAAATTATTTTTTGATATTGTTGTTTTGATTGAACTTATTATCAAATTTTCTTATAAAAATTTTCATCTTGCATTTTTTTAAATTTTTTTTGTTTGATTTAATTTATTATGTTGCATTATACTTTTGCTTTGATTCTTCATGCTATATAGGAAATAAATTTTATTTTCAAATATTTAATAGTTTCCTGGAATAATTGAATCTAGAATACAATTAAAAAATAATAATAATTGAAATATCCTGTTTAAAGATATGTATTTAATTTCTCTTATCGAATATTGTATTTATGTTTTTGTCATATTGTGAATGTATCAATCTTTTATGATATTATGAATTTCGGAAATCTATCTGTAATATTGTAAAACAGATTTGTGGAAAAGATGGGGGGTGGGGGTGAAAATACCAATCAAATTTCTAAAAGCTTGTGGTACATTGTTTGAAGGCACATACTTTTTATTACAGTAAAAGATTGAGAAAAAGTGTATATAGTACATTTGAAGAAGCTTTATAAAAAAGGAATTAGTGAATAAAAAGTATAATAAGTTGTTAATTCTGTATTAAGATATTTTATTAGTGACATGTAAAATATAATACTTTGTTTCACTTTATTATATTATACATTCATTTTTTGTAATTTTGCTTTTTGTACTTATATGCTATTATTGAACTTTTTATTTGTTTGTGACAATGTTATTTTAGAAATTTTACTATAAAGGAGATATGTTGCTTTACATCTCTTCAGGAAGTTAAATGAATTAGTATTTTATGAAATTGTGGACAAAATTATTGTATGTTTATTTAAATAGGGATTTAACTTTCTGAAAGTCTTATTCTATTTTAATTCTTACACAGTGAAAGCTAGTATTTAATTTCTCCTTATTTTTCAATATTATGCCATTTTACCTGCATTTTTTATTATTTGAAGTATTTTTTATCTATTATTGAGCAACTTGTTGAAGAATGCTAATTCCAACATGCTGAGTGATTTCAAAGGGTACTGGCTAGAATTCATTGTATTAACATATTAGAAAAATAAATCATCAATCTTATCACGGAAATGTAACTCAAAATTTTTATTGCTTTTCTTTTTAGTAGCTGTAACTTTCTCATATCAATTTTATAAATACAATAGAACCTTGATTTTCTGAATTTAAGTGGACTTTAATCTTCTCTGATAATTACTCTAATTATAGAGGTAATATTGAAAAAATGGCATTTTTTGTGAGATTGTTTATTTTAAATTATGAAAATATACTTCTTTATTAAATGGTTTATTTCTAATAAAAGTTTTTTTTACAGATTTTTTTTTAATTTTAATTTTTTAAAACATTTTCTCAAGGGTTCTTTAAAAGTATCTTCAAAATCATACCTTTCTTTACTGGGCAATGAATTTTATAATGTATTTATAATGCCTCTCTCTCTCTCTCTCTTTTTCCCATGAAAATATATGGAATTTGTTCTCGTCAATATTGAAATGCTTAAGCATGAAACTCTTTTTTCTGCCTTAGTAAATAGTTGCTTCATCATTATTAATGTTGCTAAAAATTTTAATTAAATATTTTATGTGACTTGGTTTTCAGTAGTCTACTGAGAGAGGATATTTTAATTCATTTCCATATGTTTTTATCTTTGTCTTTATAAATCCAATTATGTCACAGGAAAGAGAAGTAACATTTAAAATTGTACATATTTTAAAGTACAATAGAATTTTTTTTAAAAAAAAAAATAAAAGTCTGAAATAAGTATTAGTAATATATTCAAAAAACATTTGAGTTTTACTTCAATAATAATGCTGAAAAATGTTTAAAATATTTTTTAAAGAATTGATTAAAAATAGAAAGGTACATTGTTGAAACTTTGAAATCATTAAAAAAATTTTAAGATTATTAATTATGATGACAATAATACAATATTTAAAATATGTTATAATCATTTAATTAAAAAAAATTTAGGATGATGGAAGAAATTTTGGGCTGTAATATTTTTAAACTTATCATAGCAAAATGTGTACACATCAGTTAATTTTTTATTAATTAAAATTTTACTAAAATAGCTCCAATGAGCATATTACTTTCCAAAATATGTTAACTAAATTTTGTAATTCTGTACCAAATGATTGTATTATAGAATGCCATCACACATACAGATTAACAAATTTATTCTATTATTAGACATTGTTTTTATTTAAATTATGAATTATAAAGTATCGTCTATCATCGTAAAAAAATTGACTATAGTATTTACTTTTGCATCATTTTCTTAAATTTTCATTGATTTGATAAAAAATAATTTAATTTTTTGTCCCTAGATTTGTTAAGAAACTTTGATTAGTTTAAGTCTGCAAAATTTTGATCCTATTGTAAATTAAATGCTTAAATTAGCCAAGATTATAGATTCATTTCAGATGTAAACCTCTGTATATTTTATTTAACTTATTTCTTGAAAAACTCATCTTATTTAGGGCATTTAATGCATAAAGAATATAAAGTATTTTTTGTTTCTTAAATGTTCTACTGTTTTGTTTTTATCTTTATATTTAAAAAAAATTGAAATATTTTAAAGAATTTCTTTTCATTTGTTGTTTAATTAAATGAGGTTAAAAAGTTCTTTGTAATTGATTTATAAAATCCTCTATTTAAACTTTATGTCAAACTTGGTATTTTCTTTGATTTATTTATTACTATAGTTATTTTTAATAATTATTCTAATTTATAAAAGGTTTTTATTTTCAAAATTAAAATTTCAAAAATGATTTATGGTATTCAATTTATTTAATAAATCTCCACAGTACTTGAAATTTATTATTATACATTTTTATCTATATACAAAGATTATTTACTTTTGATGATTCCAATTTATTGCATACTAATTATTAATTAATATTTTAATAAATTTAGAAATTTTATGATGATATGTTAAATTTAATAATTGTAAGTTCATAAACTAGAAAATTACCTTGCTATTTTTCACTCATTTAAATTTTATTTTTAGTGCAGATTATGTTACACAAACATCAAAATGTTTTTTTTCTCTTTATTGTAGCTTTCTGTGAAAAATTGTTTCATTCGGGGCTCAGTTGTAAGATATGTTCAGCTTCCAGCTGATGAAGTGGATACTCAACTATTACAGGATGCTGCCAGAAAAGAAGCTGCCCAGAGCAAACAATAATAAGGTTACAAGTATGTAATCTGAATAAAGGCATGCATCATCTCTCGCCATCATGTTTTTTGTAAATAAATCATTTTTGTTACATGTCATGAAATAAATTATCTTTTTTGTCAAAGTTATTTTGCATTTCATTAGTTACATAAATATTTTTAAAAATTATTTTCTATTTTGAATATGAAAAATGAATAGTTTCAATTTAGATTATCATATATTAAAAACAGTTAAGAAATCGTATTAAAAGTTGAAGTATGTTTGTTTTACCATGGTAACTTTTTAATGTTTTTAAAGAGTTTAGTTGATATATATATATATATATATATATATATATATATATATATTCTGAATTTGTGTTAAGCTGAGAATGATTTGCTCTCTCTCTCTCTCTCTCTCTCTCTCTCTCATATATATATATAATCATTAGTTGATCAAAGCTTTTAATATTATAGCTTATTGGAGAATATTATTTCGCACAGTAATGCAATAATCTTCTATTCTTGTTTGTAAACATAAATTTTTTTTCCATGATATTGAAATTTTAGTTTACTCTCAAATGATCAACTTCAGAAATGATTAAAGTTCCATTCTGACTTAAAATTCAAATTTTATGAGAGATGACAGACACTTAAAATGTACTACTTCATCCCTTATTTAGTCCAATGAATAGAACATATGAAGTATGAAATTTAGAAGTAGTTTGCTGTAGGAATTATCAACACCTGCGTAAAATATTGAAGTGCTTAACCATTATTAATTTCGAAGAATCAGTTATTTGTGAAAGGCGATTTGTACCTTTATTTAGAGAAGTTTAAAGTTTTATAAACAAAATTTTAAAATTACTATTCATAGATTGAGGTTTTGTGGAAAATTGAGTAACATTATAAAACCAGGTACACCAATTCTAAAAATATCAATTTATACTTTCAACGTATTTTATAACTATCACTATAGAAAATGTAGTAGATTGTGTAGTTTGATTTGCTTTTTTAATATCTTTGAGAGTAATTAAAATCTTTATTTTAAGATTTAGCCTCCCACATTATAATGTAAATATTTTTTTCTGTTGCTCAGGAATTCCAGTTATTCAAATAAATCTGAAAGCACAATTACTTACTAATCCAGTATGGATAACAAAATTGAGTTACAACAACAAGGAATCCAGATTATCGCTTTAATAACTCTTGCTATTAGGCATCAGACCATTTGAACTGAGTGAATATTGGAAAACAGTGGGAAAAAAATGTCGATTTTAACAATGGATTTTATTGTAACCTACGTAAAATCTCATTTCTGTTAAAACTTGGTTTTTATCATCATAATTTTGGGGTATACAGCATTTTTACTATCAATCTCATTGCTTCCCTGCTGGAAAATGAATTCTCTTTTCATTAGGGTATAGGGTTAATCCTCTTAGGAAACCTGGTCCTACATCACTATCCATCTATGCTATTGGGGAAAAATTAGTTAATGCTTATCAGAAATGCTACAAAAGACAAAAATTGCTAAAAGGATTTAAGGTCCATCAAGTTATTTATGATGAAGAATATTGTTATGACGACTCCAGCCTTTTTGTGCTCAAGTGAATTGGAACTTAGAAATCGCATAAAAATGAAGCAATGTAGTCAAAGACTTATTCCTTTTGGGACTTACTACTGTTAAACTTCTTCCTATTAGGAGGGACAAGGAAGTTTCATTCCTCTTAGCTTTAGGAAAAAGAGAATGCTAGAATCGCTTATCCTTCCTTCTTTGCTGCTGCAAAAAAGTTACTCAACTGAACTTCTTAAATTAAAAGTGAGATTGAAGAAAGTATCCATATTTATTGCTCTTTTATATCTTCAGCTATTCCATGGTATCCCCATTCCTAGTGTCTCAAAAATTGCTAATTCACTGAATCAGGGTTTTATGCCTTCTCGAACATAGTGCAGGAATTTCGCATGGATGCGGCAAACATTCTCTAAATAAGAAAAGAAAGCTGTTGTAATTATTAGGAACTTTAACCGCAATACAATGTTGCTCTCTAAATACTGTATGGAAGAAACCTAAAAATAGCTATAAGAGAAATCACAAAACAAGGTGAAAAATGCAGTGTAAATCCGTTCGAAATTGGAGAGAACATTTTAGAATTGCTAGGACTTTTTGTTCCTTTGCTTTTTCAGTTTGTTCTTAAGACATGCCCCTTTCGGAACATATTCGGAAGGCAACTCTTCCCCCCCACCTTCTCTGCAAAATGAGGATAAGATTCTCTTCGTTGTCTGTAAGTGGTTTGAAGAAGCTATCCCAAGATAATTCTAACTTAAATTGGGTACTGCTGTCTTGACAGCAGTGAAATTAATGTTCCTTCTATGTAACACGCACAGGGTTGAACCAATGCGTCTGATGTGTATGCAATCCGCGGACCTGGTCATACAGAAATTCTGTGCAAGACGAGTTCTTCTAAGTTGTTCTGCAGAAACTAAGGAGAGATTGGGGCTCTCAATAGGAACTGTGTGGTTACGTCACCGGATTCTTCCAAGCATTTCATCCGGCGGGCCGATGGAATTCGAGACATGGAAAATGGAAAAGATAGTACTTTTCCAATTATTTTGGAAAGTTTTTCAAAAATAGCTTGGTTTAAATCGTAAGTTCCACTGTCAAAATTCTATCTAAGGTTTGTATTTTGACTTCTTCCACTCATTTGTTGAGAGGCGTAAGACAAACTTGTGAATGTTAAATGTGCATTCTAAATTCCAAAATGAATGAACAAACTCGCTGCTTTCTTTCCAATCCAACATCGGATATTTTTGAGAAACTTATTTACTTACTGTCTGAATCCATTGATACTGCCGACAGTGGCTCTTGACAGACTACTGGTTTATGGACTTGTTTCCAATACTCTAGAAAAAAGACTAAATAAAATTCATAATCTTGAGTGAGAAGGGTGGTAATTTAAATCCTGTTTCTTTTTTCAGGCAAATTGTGTTTCTAGGGTTAGTGATATTGTGTTCATTCTTGTTGGACAGTTTTAGCTCAATGGGCATGAGGATGCTCGCACTCTAGCTCAGTAATCTGAGGACTCATCTGTGACTGTAATTAATTTTCCACCTGATTTGGTACATTTCTGAGTTAAATCGTCATAGATATGATTCTTCTCCAGTTTTCTGCCCTCCAAGAAAAGATATTTTTGATCCGAAATGCCACCTTTACTTTTTACTT
>JAOUZG010016315.1:777360-795259 GCA_026289955.1 Argiope argentata | reverse complement strand
TTATGATTTGATTAATGCTAATTAAATTATTAAAGCATCATAAAGTTTCAATATTAGATCACACCCTTGCTTTATAGGAGGTAAATTTGAGCAGTAATAAATATGAGAAATTAGTCTTCTGAATAGTAGAGAAGCATCTATCGCTTAGTTTAGCTCGTACAAAAACCCAGTTTGAACTGAGGCGACTCCTCTTTCGTCACCCCAGGGGGGGGGGACTCTAAGTTAACTTAAACACGGAGAATGATACTTTTATTAGAGTATGCAAAAATGCTTTGGGGAGATGATTCCCACTGTGTGTTTTTTTTTGGGGGGGAGTTATGTTATATAGAAGAAAACCATTTTTCTAAATATCACATTTACAGTGAAATAAAGTTTTCCCTCCGTTTTTATTAAATAGCAAAAAGCGAAAACTTCCTTCTTATTTAGAATATGTAAGGAGAAAGCTCAGCTGTTGAGCAATCTGAAATTAGCTAATACAATCTAATTATTCTTCTTAAGAATGTAAATAAACAGTAGATCACGATAATTAGCTTGTACAAAGAACGACTTCCATCTCCAACTTCCAGCTGGTCATTAAGTTCTTATATCAGTGATTTATTCTCGTATTATATTTTTATCTGGGTTATTCCAAAGCATTACTTCGCAAGAAGTAAGAATAGTTTTTTTTTCTTCCAAATATTGCCAGCATGTAAAAAAAAGGAAAACAAATTATCTTCCTGTATACATTATAATCAAATCACTATTATTTTCCTTTCATTACGACATCTCATCAAGTACAGGGGGGAAAGTGAATATTGCAGCGCATAATGCAGAAAAAAAAATGCCATTAAACGTGCAATTATGCTTCGAATCATTCAGCGGATAATTCAGGTAATTAGTACTGTTCTGCTCCGCTGGTAAGGAATGAGATCTTGACCATCAGGCTGGAAAAGAAAACATGAATGTATTCCCGAGATCCTTTCAGGACATTAGTGAAAAGGCGAAATTATCAAAAGCTTTCCTCGTCGGTGCGTTTCGTCCTCACGCAGCAAGACATTCATTGTATAAATTGTATTTAGCAATAGGATAATGGCGTTTTGTTTAGGAGTCTTTCCGTATTTTTCTTCCAATGTATCACATTTCAAGGTTTTTAAGCAGATTCGCTATAGGAATACTTTCATTGTAATGGTGCCATGACATGATCCGAGAAAAAAAATTTCAAACTTTTTCCGGTCTGAGTTTCTATTACTCCAAAGTAAGAGAAGTGTTTCTATTGATGCAATAGCTTTAATGTTAGTGGTTTTAAAGACAAAAAAAAGTTGAAAATTGAGTTTCAACATTTAAATTCATTGGTCTTTTAACCTAATATATGAGGCACCTTATTGGGAAGATCTTAACAGTTGCTATTTTTTCCATCCTCATAGTTCCTACTCTTGCAAATTAATATTTGTTTCCGAAAAATAATTCAATGCATAGTTATTCTTTGATTAGAAGGACTTGTACGTTGTCCCCAAAAACAACTATATATAATTGTTTCAAAATCAGTTTCCTCGAATCTACAAATTTGACCATTTTCTAGGTATTTTTAAGAATCAAAATTTAAATTAAATAACCTCGTAAAAATGATAGATCATCTTGAATGGTGCCTGTGCAATTTGAGTGCAAAGGGCTCAAGAAGAACATAGCTTAATGGGCCGGGGGAATTATATTACTGGAGAAATAGAATCTTCATTTGCCAGTCAATTTGCAAATCGGAATTTTTTTATAATTCAAAATTTTTTAGTTTCTACTTATTTCAGTTTTCTGGTATATATACTACTAAATGTTTGCAAATAGTTTTTGAACAATTGGCACTATTTGACCAAATATTGATGCTTAGAAACTCTAATATTTACTGAGGTAGATAAACGGTGTTCTTTCTCTTGTTGGTTTAATTGAACTTCGATCCTTACTTTACTAGAAAAAAAGGTGGCTTTACAAAAAAGATTGAAAAATTCTTAAGTAGCGTCTAATTTTCGGGATTATATTATGGATAAGTTGAATTTCAATTATCCGAAAAAGAACTGGAAAGGAAAAGAGGTAATTTATTATATATAAAAAGAAACTACCTTATTACACAATTTTAATGACAAAAAAATGTGTGTTTACATTTTGTATACTTATATGCTGAATATGTACATCGGTCAACGCCATCGTTGCGTTTTGCTCGGGAAGAATTTTGTTTGCGGATTTCATTTTTTCTCCCTCAAAACAATTCGAGAAATCAGAGTGTGGTAAAAAAAATTGCACTGTTATTTAACTTACTAATATAAGGAAGGGAAATGAAATTAAATGAGAGAAAGGATAAACTTGTGAAACTCGAAATGTGAATTTATTTTTACAAACTTAAATGTAGAGATGCTAGCTTATTATCATTTGTTTGCCTTTTATAAAAAGTTATTTATTTTAAAAAAAGTACAGCGATAAAATTTTGTAAATATTTTGATAGTACATGAAATAGCTTCAGAGAATTGAAAAATAAACAGAATCTAATCGCGAAATAAATTAGTTTACTATGATGAAGAAAGAATTAGTTTTCTTGTTTATTCAAAGAATGTTTGCATGGTTTAAAACTCTAAACTTTTTTTAGCCCACCACTTGATGTTTTAAATATATATTTTGAATTTAGTATTTTACAATTTTAATTTCTCCCAATCTGTTTCGACAAAATTTATTAATTTATCGTTAAATTTTATAATAAATAATTTCATAATGTTTTTAAAAAATTAAACTATTTTTATATAGCATCACAATATGCTTTATCACCAAGATCTTATTTGCCCTCCATAAGTTGCCCCGGGGCCCAATATAAGTGCCCCCCCCCCAAATCGAATCGATACTTTATTTTACGCTTCCTTCTTCCATGAATGTTCTTCATTACTAAAGTAGTGAAGCAGTGGGGCCCACAAAAGAAGTTTTTGCCCCGGGCCCCAATTTGGATAAGTCAGGCCCTGGATGTGTATTGAAATTTCGACTGCTTCAGTAGGTTTTAAAACTATCGGATACCCCAGAATGATATGCCAATCAGGATAGAAACCCATTAGACATCGTTTAATCGCTATTACATCATCTGAAGAGCATCTGCCATTAATAAAAAATGTCGCAGGGTTGATTTATTATTTTTAAAGACTAAAGAGTTCGATTATCTCATGTTGGATCAATAGATACAAGAAAGCTGTGAAAGAAAAGAAGATTACTTGAAAGAATATCAGGATTTATTGCAATTTTTTTAGTATAGAAGAATTATGATCTTTTGAGTATATTTGATTATAATAAATTGGGAGTTAATAAAGTTTATTTGATGACTAATTTTTTAAAAAAGTTTTAAACATAACAATAACGAATGTGTTTCGTCACTGCAGAGCCCCCTCGAGTTCTTCTCATAACCCTCTTAACGTTCTCTGCGAAAGTCGTTTTATCCATGATGAAGACTTCAGCAGCGCTTTTGTTCAAAGGGTCGTGAGGATTCGGTTCCAGCAGAAGGTACTGCAGGCCATACACGACAGAATCGATGCTCAGAACTGGTTTCCAGTCTTCTCTGAGAATGTTCAGACAAATATTTCCATCCGAATCGATGTTGGGATGGTAAATTTCGGTCTCGCATTTCACTTTGGGTGGTTCGTAAGGATAGTTGTTGGGCACGTGGAAGTCGAAAACGAAACTACCATTTTGATAATAGCCTTCATCGGGTGATATGGTCAGTTTGAAATGGAACAAATCATTTGGATCTGGGAAGTTAACACTGCATGTTGTTGGAAGTTTCAGTTCATTTATATCTTTTGTAATCCGAAGCAAAGCAACCGAAGCTGCGGTTTTGGAAGGATTCTTCTCGCCATCTTTTTGAGCTTGCTTTATTCTCTGTTTCAACCTCAACATTTTTTCTGAACGATGAAAGAAACAATATGTTTATCACGGACACAGTGGACATGGATAATAACAGATCATTTTTTTATCGTTTCTATTGCCAAATGGGGAAAAAATCGGCAATAAAAATAATAATTAAAGCAGTGTGACTTGTACTTTCATACATCAATTGGAAAACAAACTTAATTAACCTTTTTCTTAAAGATGTCTTATTCACGATGACAGGCCACTAGTCTCTCAGAATTACAGTAAATAAAGGTAAAAATCAAGTGTTTTTAACTGGCGCCTATTTTTAGGATTCTGATTTATACTTGTTATAGGGCATTGTGACATCAGTATTTGGTATCTACAAAATATTATAAATAAAACTTCTCTAATTACAAAAAGCTGGAACACCAAATCCTTTTAATAAATAAAATGATACTAGGAAAATTTGCATGTGTAACAAAATAATACTCACAGTTAGAAAAGATTTTAACGAAACCAATATTTACAAAAATAAATTAACGAGTTCTGAAAGAATTTCCTTAAATTATAGTTTGCGTTTTTTCAAGAAATTGTTAAGTTGAATTGTTTAAACTAAATTGTGTGCGCGACATATATCCTATTTTAATCAGAAGCAAGCAATAACAAAATGAACCATTTTGTTTAACGCTATCCATTCCATATAATTATCAGCTAAAAATAATGCTCGTACAAGTTAAATAATATTTTTATTTATTTTAATTGTTTTATTACATTAGTCACTTTAGTATTGCAAACGATCCAAAAAAACTTTGTCTCGCATTTATTGTTTAAAAAATTATCACATTTCCTATTTATTTCATTTCATATAATCAGGTGCTCAAAATGACATTTTTCTAGATTTTATTTGTTGTAGTCATTAACTTATTTTTTAAATCAGAGCATTTGTAAACAAGATGACATCGCGTTATTAAAAGCTGAAGCTCGTGCAGATAATAAAATTTTTATTTTTTGTTGACGTATATTTTTATTTTTCGGCTACGGATTTTTGTTGAAGTCAAAAACCTCATCCCAAAAACAATATCATGTTCTGACATTATAATAAAAAGTTAATTTTAGTGATCTGAGTATACAATTAACTAATGTTTTATTTTAATAATTACTTTTTTATACAGTTATATGGTTGGCTATGAAGAGAATTTTAATATTTCTTTCTTTCTGGCTTGTGTAATCTTGAACAAGTTTATACATAATCCATTGATTAAGTGTGGATATGACTGAAAAAAAATTAAAAAAAGATTAAAATGAAATCTGCTATGCATATTTAAGTGTATAATGTCAGAACATAATTCTTGAACTGCCAAGCACCTCGTACTCGTGCAATTTAAATTATATTTTTACTCATTTTAATTGTTTCATTTAATTAGCAACTCTAGTATTTCAAACTATCCAAAAAACTTTGTCACGCATTTTTTGTTAAAAAAAATATAACATTTCCTGTTTATTTCATTTCATATAATCACGTGCTCAAAATAACATTTTTCTAGGTTTTATTTGCGGTAGTCACAAACTTTATTTTTTAAATTAGAGCTTTTGTAAATTGAATGGCATCACATTATTAAAAGCTGATTTATTGCGATACTTGTGCAGATAATAAAATTTTTATTTTTCGCCTACGTATTTTTGTTGACGCCAAAAACCTCATATCAAGAACAATATCATGTTCTGATGTTATAAAAAAGAGATTATTACTTTATAGAACTTGTGTGATGCCTCAATTTCGAATTTGCTAATACTGCGCATGTCATGCTGTTTTGCTTTTTTTTTTTTTTTTTTTGCTACTGAGTGTAATATTATTATGAAACCTTATCGGGTTTTTTTATAGAACAGCTGATATATCTACCATTTCATCAATTTACCAATTAAAAATATTTTCGTTGATTTTGGCGTATCATCTGATTGTTTGAGAACAGTCAATCCCTTGCCCTCATTTTTTTAAGTAGAAGTTTGACGGTTTTTCAAATCCAGTTTTAAAAAAAACTGGCTTTTAAATTAAGATAACAGGTTAAAAAACATATTATGAAAAAATTAATTTAACACTTATTATTTGAGTTGCTATTGATACTATGAAACGGGCAGCAAATACAGTTTTCAGGGTTTCGAATTAGAAATATAGTCAGAAATATTTTCAAATTCCTTCTGTAGAAACCGATTCTTATGAAGAGCAAATCGAAGAAACTACTCAGCAGAATAATGCTTGTTTCAAAGATGCCACGGTAAAATCAATTCCTTTCTTGAAGACTGAAGAAAAACTTACAAATCTAAGGATACTGAAAGCTGAATTTTCATTATTTGAGGCAATGAATGAAACAACAAAGCAAGCTCAGTAGTTATGAACAAGTACTTTCAATTTCAGGCAATATTGAGTACGAAATAAGAACTAGCCACCGTTCAGCGGATATTTTATGTTTTTTTAAATTCTATTTTCTTAAGAGAAATCAGAATTAGTGAAGATAGTATAAATTTTATTTGAAAATTTTGTTTGAGTTTTCGTTATTTTGTGCAAGTAATATGCATATGCAATCCTTAATTTTATATACATATATTAACGTTAATGTTGACTTCGTTTTTTTTCTTGTTATTCTGTATAAATTAAATAAAATATTTTTGCCCATTCTATTTCTTATGATAAAAATTCAAAAACCGGCCAAGTCCGAATTTTTTGGAAATATTGAATTCGAAACAAGTTGGTTTTTGTATAAACCCTACTTAAGTGCTTTGTAGTGTATTTGAGACCTTTATAGTGTTTTTGATGTATTATATAATAATAATTATTTTTTCTTAGCCTTTACTTTTTTTCCGCTGATGAAAAAATCTCAGCTGATTCCTTGGTTCTCAAGCCACTGTCTCACAACAATAGCTGAACTTTTAATTTGCGAATAAGTTTTTTTTTACTATTTTACTTTTTTTACTACCAGATACCAACCTTCTTTTTTGCGAAATGTTGTCTTATTGTTTTAATTGTTTTGTGCAAGTAATTTATTTTTATTATTGTTTTACCTTACAATGCTTAAGGTTTTTATTGATTAAATTTAATATTTGCTTATAACTGTAGTGTCTGAAAAATTTTACTTTTAGGAATTAGAGCATTCATGACAGTTAAAATGACCGAAATTTTAGTTGCAGTTTTTAGTTCAGTTGAATTTTTTTAGCAAACGGAATTTAATATCTTATAAAAAAATGATATATGGAGCTATAATTTATTTTAAGTATTTAAACGTTTGAAAATATTTGTTTCTTAAAATATTTGTTTCTAATGGTAAATGGAATCTGCCTTATAATGGGATACTTTTCAAGTTCATAACCATTAATCGGTGAGCTCAGAAAAAAAATAATGCCGAACAAAATCAACTTTACAAATAACATAATATGTCAATACATGTCTAATAATCACAATGAAATTATTTTAATTTAATTATTCTTATAATAATTTTTCAAAAAACAATAAATGTCATATCATTTGAAAATCTAAAAGATATATGATATATGACGTAATATCATATATATGAGGTTTTAGTACGTTAAAGTCATATCAAAATAAAAAGGGGAATTTTATAATTGCGATTATCCGCGCATGCACGGAAACCTGAAACTGCGCATTTGCAAATAGCAAACGCTGTGGCATTCACATGCGATACATTTCTTTGTTTACGTCTGCTTTTAAACGGCGATTCAAATCTCATTATGTCGTAAAGTAGAAAATCCAACCTCGAAATGATCGCCTGTGTTTTGTCTACGGAAAGATAATAATTTTTACCTTTGTAACAATCTAAAATGTTTCTGAAGTCCGGTAAAAAATTGTTTTGTAGCTATTTTTGATCATTTCTAAATATATTTTTATGTTTTTTTATGTGCACATAGTCATATCGGGTGGAGGCTAGATTTAAGTTTAAAGCTAGATGCTATGTCATGTGCGGGCTCTGCTAGTCAAGGATAATTTATTATCTCTCGTCTTTTCAAACCAATGCAAGTTATACATGTAACCATTGAAATGTCTTCTGTTTTATTAGACTAAAATTGAATTTAAAAAACAATTTTCAGAAAGTTACGAATGATTCCAATTTCCTTCTGTTTATAAGTATGAGAAGAAATAATTTGATACCTGGACAATGCGCAGACAATACCATTAAGAGAGTAATGTTCTCTAAGTACACAACAGATATTTGGCAAAATCATCTTAAATTATTTTTAGATATTTGTCATGGTTTTTGCATGCAAGAGCCATTCAAAACGTATTACACTTAGAAGCAATACTGGGCTAATGTCATCATGACTAGGCTGTTTTCTCATTACGACTTTCTTTCGTTAAGCTCATTTCCCAAACAAGTGTTTTCGCATTTCAGCAACATAAGCATTCATAAACAATGTAATACATGCTGAAAGCCGCTTATCGCTTTGTGCGTTTTCATTTAATTGACAGATAAACTATTCCTTATTTAAAAATGGGAGAAAGAAACCCTCTACCGGGCTCCAGGATTCTGAATAAAGACTGTACACATTTTTATTATTATTATTATTAGCTAGTTATAATTGATGCTTGTCAAAATATTCGTCGAATTCAATGGCGAGAAGAACTGATTACAAAAAAGTCACTTCTCAAGAGCATTGTTCCGTTGTCACGTGTGCGGTTGAAAGAAAAACAATACACCCCAGTTTCCTTTCACCCGCCCTGTTACATCATGTACTCTCCGAGTGAAATACGCGCGAGATGTCGCCTAACAATGCACGCCGCTGCCAAAAATTTGATTCCTCGCTGTCTGAGAAATACCTCTAATTTTAGAAGGGATGCTTTCTGTTCAAGGACATTCGCGACTGAGCTTAAACGTCAAAAACGGAATGTTTTCTGCAACTCAACGATCCTGATAATAATAATTAGGTATGAACAATCGGAAATAGGATGGATTTAACACTGATGTTAAGAATTCCTAATTTTTACTTAAAAATGTAGAAGAAAAAATTCTTGGATTTTCAAAATAACATGTTTGTGTATTTCGCAATGATGCCAAATTTGAAAAGGGAGAAAAAAATTATAACAATAAAATCAAAGAAAAACAAAATGGAAAAGACCTAAACAAATAATCTGAACCATAATATCAAAAAGAACATTGTATTTAGAGAGAGCTAATGCTGCTACAACTAGAGCACGAATGAAAAGAACTCAATTAATTTAACTCAATTTGTTCGATATAAATTTTTTCTGTAATCTTTCTACTTTAAAGTTGTTCTTTTTTTTTTTTTTTTGTGATACAGATTAATTTCTAAAACCTCTTTTTCTTGGGATTTTTGGGTCACAAGAGATCGATATATTGACAAATCATCAGATCCCTCACAGAAAAAAATCCCTGGTTTGAATCCCTGCCTGAGGGTGACCCTTGAAAAAGTCTTCAGGCTGATTTTATTGTATATTTTTTCTTCTTTCGATGTCGAATTTTACTTAAACCTTTTTGATAATTGAGTAAAAAATTGTGAATTCTTTAAAATTCCGTTTTAATAACTTCATTCGAAAAATACTAAAATCCAATGATATTACTAAATGTTTTTAAAAAAATACGATAGAAAAAGAAATTCTATTGCTTATTTCTTAGTTTACTATTCTCAAGAGAAGTTTAAATAGTGTTGTCAATATACAAGTGAAAGTGACTAAACGAAACGAAATTGGAAGATGCGATAATAGGCTCTTGTTTTAGAATTTCATCCTTCTAAAACAATTTCCACTTTGCCTGCAAATGATTTATATAGAATGTTTGAAGTTTTAATCTTTAAAAATCCGAGGAATTAATGAAATTTAAGCTTCATTCAACTGAAAATTTGTTAAGTATTTGGGGAAATTAAAAAGCCAGTAAACTTTAAAGACAAAAAAATTAGCAAATATTTTCAAAATATAATTGCCGGTTATTAAGTGCGTTGTAAATTATACATGGATTTAAGAAAAAAAAATATTACTGAATAACAAGAATTTTTGTGATTTCCATATAAAAAAAAGGAATGTAATAATAAATAAATATAATTTAAATTATCGCAATTAAATATGTAACGTTATTAAAAATATCACTATATTAAAATTACTGGTAAGTTCATATTTTGCTTGAACTTAGTTTTCATGCTAATACCACTAAACAATGTCACTTTTTTTTCATTCGATACAGGAATAGAAAATATCAGATCATGAAAAGGGAACCAAGTATTATAATTATGTTTAAAAGAAAAAGACTTTAGCCAAAAGAACATAATTTGAAAGTTGTTGAATCGAAATAATATTTGAAAGTAGAAATCAAAGATTGCAAAAGAATATATAGAAGTATATGTTGTACTTTTATTAATCGTTTATTTTATTATTTAACATGAAGCAAATACTAATTGTTAAAATGGAACTTTTACAAAAATTAACTCGGAACATGAAATCAATAAGGTTTATGCAAAATGGTTAAAAATGAAGATGAATAAAAGAATGTTGATGTGGTGAATACTCGTATTTCTCCTGACGAAAAACCGAGATAATTTTCTTTTAGCATGGGAAAGTGTATACATTTGTATATTTTAAAGCAACATTCAGTATGTATAAATTCTTCCATGATTCACTTCTACCCCAATCCAATGAAAATTCAAAGTGATGTCATACATCATGGAATTCAATATTTAAACAATCACAGTATCCAGCTTAATGAGGCCGAAGGATAGGCCGGAGTGCTAAGAACTCATTTCTTCGCTCGCTAATACCAAGACAAGGCCTTTTTTCACTGTTATAATACGCACTTCCTCACTTTTTAAGGAATACTAAATCCTAAATTTATCTCAAGCCATGTATAAAGTAATTGCGGCCGTGGACTAATAATTCCTTCTAGTGGTTGCCGTTAGTTAAAATGGAAGGCTCTGTACCGATAATTTATATATACATATATGTTTAAATATTGCACTACATGCTTCAAGGATTTATTAGAAAAAAGTGTTTAAGGATACAAACTGCTCACATTTTAAGATAAATTTAGTAATTACTAACTTAAATACAAGAAACAAACAACGTTGCCAATATAACATCTTGTCTTCCTCATTCAAGTACGATAAAAGAAAACTACGCCGGATAGTGGGGAAGCCGGATAGCCGCGAACTGGATACTCGGGAGTGTACTGTACTTATAATATGCTCCATGCCATTATGGAAAGAAAAATTTTTTAAGCCAGCTGTATATAACCATCATTTTCGTTACATAAATTAAGTTACGCGAATTAAGATAATATAAACATGCGTATTTAATAGAAGCATTTCTCTTATATTCTCTTGATAATGAAAAGAAAGAAAAAAAATAATAATTCCTTTAAATGAATGCGTTATCATCATTGGATATATCGAATAACACTTCTATTTATCATGGTATTCTGAGTCAATATTTCTTTCAGTGGTAAGAAATATATTCATATGTATACATAAATATTGGCTAAATTAACGGACAAGGTAAAAACAATAACGAAAATCTTCTAACATCTGCATAGTTTCGTTCTCCTCTAATTTAGAACACGTTCCCACGAACTATTTTTTTCGGCTATTCTATTAATGTCCTATTTTTCACTTTAGTATATGTTTTTTAAAATAAAACTTGTCGATGTTAACATTCAAATTAATGTAATGCGTGCATGTAATTCTATTTCACCAGCTTCTTCTAGCAGCAGGGAAGGCGAGCGTGTGCGTGTGAACGAAACTACTACGAGGGAATGACCGAATGATTATTTTCTATTTGGACGTGGTCCAAAGCCATTGCATTCGCCTCACGCCTCTCACCCATGTGAATGAAAAAAGACAGTTTCCTCGCAAGTGAGCATTTCACAGTATTTTTCGGACTCGAAGTGAGTGATTCGACATCTATCAGGAGATGAACACGTGTTTTGTGTTACCGGAATCATGTCCATTCCGCGCCTACCCCCATTATGTCGGTTTTCTTCTTTTCGTCGTTCTGAAGAGGAAATATGGTTTTAAAAGAGTAATTTATTCCAATTTGATTCTCAAGAGTGGATTTGGAACGCGTTTGAAGAGCCCTAAAACATATTTCCTGGAAATGCAGCATTAAAGATGGTTGAACGAAGGCCACCACTCTGTCGGACGCGTTTTCAGTAAATTTCCAGAAATAGAGGATTGACTACTGAATTCGAATTTCTTTTCGCCCTACGAAATGAAAAGCAATTTTGTTCATGTAATGAAATAAAAGGACCATAATTTTTAACAAACTAACCAAAGTTAATACCCTAATTTTACCTAGATATAGAAAACAAAATATATATTATTAATAACATGAGCAAATATATTTCTGCTCTTTTTAAGCTTTAATAAGAAAGTTCAAACTTGTATCAAGATAGATACAAGTATTTTTCTAAAAAGTGTATTCGATACTTATTATTTTTCTATATCTAGTTTTTTAAAGTAAACAGTGGGGAATATATAATAGTGTCATTCTTTTCATTATATTATAAAACAAAAATATGCTAAATTTACAAAAATGCTTTTAATACTAGAGCAGCCAATCAAATCCGAGGATATATATATATATATGTGTGTGTGTGTGTGTGTGTGTGTGTGTGTGTGTGTGTGTGTGTGTGTGTGTGTGTGTGTGTGTGTGTGTGTGTGTGTGTGTGTGTGTGTGTGTGTGTGTGTGTGTGTGTGTGTGTGTGTGTGTGTGTGTGTGTGTGTGTGTGTGTGTGTGTAATTAAGTGAGGACGTAAAGTTGTTGTGGTTAGGAGGCTTTGATGTCTCAAAATTTAAGGGCAAAAAATAAAGATTATGGGCTTCCGGAAATTATCGATTGAATAATTTTTTTTTGCCTGGTTTTACCAGTATTGCATTATATTTATGTATTCTACTTTGAAAGCAGATGCATTTTTAAAAGGTTGATCTGCTTTCACCAGCATTATTATTACGCATGCTTCTTCACAACAGATGCGTTTTTAAAAGGTTGTCATCGCACTATGATATCATAGCTGTTATATCATATAAAAATTGGTCGAGCTTCAAAACTTTATTTGCTAGCTAGAAAAATTGAAAATAAAAGTGTTATATGTAATAGAGGGATAGAGACCGATAGAGAAGTCTCGTGAATGTTTCAAACCGGTTTAAACTGGTTAATGTTTAAATAAATAAACACAAATAATGACTTAAAAAAATAAAAAATAAATTAAAATGAAATCTGCTATGCATATTTCAATGTATGATGCCAGAACATAATTCTTGAGCGGCCAAGCAACACGTGCTCGTTCAAGTTAAATTATATTTCTATTCCTTTTAATGGTTTCATTGAATGAGTCCCTTTAGTATTGCAAATGATCCAAAAAACATTTGTCTCGTATTTTATTGTTTAAAGAAATATCACATTTCCTATTTATTTCATTTCATATTTTATTCATTTCATTCATATAATCACATATAATTACATTTTTCCAGGTTTTATTTGCTATAGTAACTAACTTATTTTTTTAAATCAGAGCTTTTGTAAATGCAATGGCAGCACTTTATTAAAAGCTGATATCTTGAGATGCACGCGCAGATAATAAAATTTTTATTATTCGCATACGGATTTTTGTTGACGCCAAAAACCTCATCTCAAAAACAACATCATGTTCTCATATGATAATAATGTTCTCACATGATAACTTTAAATTTGCGATCGTAGATTTATTTTGCTATTTATTTTATTCTTATTTTCTTTAGTTATCTCACCCTCTTTATTGCTATTCAGGTCTCAGAATGATATTTATTATTACATATATATATTTATAGTTTCTAGATAATAATCGATTAAAAATTTAAATTTTAAAACTATGGAAATTGGCAACAAATAAGTTTATACATACATTTTGCTATATTGTACCTAATTAATTATTATCAATTAATTCCGGTAGGAGCTGTTTTAGCCACTTGTCTTCATTGATATTAAAAAAGAGAAAGAAATAGAAAAATAAAATCTAATAAATGTAGTTAATTAAATATTTTAAAACCAAATTCAATGTTAGATTACTTTGTTCTTTCAAAATCAAAAATCTTTTGCATTTTTGCATATGAGCAAGTCAAAATTTATTTCATCAAAATACGATTATAATTGTAATGTAGAGGTGATATTTACTTTTCTTACTAAACAATCCATAGAACAATATATTATAATGATTTATTTTAAATTTCGATTTTTTAAATATGTTACATTTACAATTGAATTTTTAAAAGAAATATTCGTCTAGCTTACTGCTTCCCCCTCCTCTGAGGAGTAAAATCATCAAAAACTTTGTTTTATGATACGAATAGCAATCGATCTTTTTAGATTCATGCAATAGGTATTTGATAGAATGAAAATCTTGTAACCAAATTCAATCCATAAAATTTTTTTAAAAAGTTAATTATCGTTTTGTTTTTGAAATTTATTAATGATAATCCAAATTTGATTAGATTCTTGAACTTCGGCATGTTTAAACACTTAGTATTAATTTCCATTAATAATATGCACATTCAATTATTGTATTTTTAAATTTATTTTCAAAAATGAATCATTTTTAGTTGTTACAATTCATCACAAAAATTACGAGAAATTTTCAGCTACTCTGTGGACCTAAAGCATTGTATTTCTTACATAGCAAAGAAAATAAAAATCAAAGATTATTTTTGATTAAAATATGACAAACAACATATATATTTTTTGGTCGATATTAATTCAATATCAATCTCTAAGAATTATTTTATATCTTCATTTATATGAATATATTCTATTTTGTACTTACCTTTTTTGAAGCTTTAGCTTTGTGTTTTTATGGTTGTAGAGTGCTCATTAGATTGAATAAAACGGCGCTGTTTTTTTTTTTTTTGAACAACAGAATAATAAAGTAATAAAAATCATATATTTCTTATAACAAAATATTGGAAATGTAATTTATTTGAACTAAAAATTTGATGAAAGGATTTTAACTTTTTAAAAAATCAGTAACATAATAGTCTTGAGAAAAGCGCCTGTTTACTTTTTCGAGATGAGCGCCAGTAGCACAGTATCTACAACACGCGGGTGAGTTTCAACAAATTCCTTCCACCTGTTGTGTTCTCGAATTCCCAGAATGTTATCCACAATAAAATCCACAGATAATTTTTGCAAATTCTCGTCACTGTACTTGTTTGCCAGCGACAGAAACTCGAGCGAATTGTCCAAGTTCAAATTCTTCACCAAGATATCTGAACACATACTTTTTAGAAGATGCAGCTTGTATTTGTCGGCCGCTTTGAAGAGTTCAACAGCGACCTCAACGGACAGTTCTTCTGTGTGACCGGTGTATATGAAGAAAAGCATTTGAGTCATCGCTGTTTTGGACATCCCGTCTATGGTAATCTTCTTTGAATCCCTCTGCGATTCGAGCATTTGGTGAAACACTTCAGATCTGGCACTTAAGATGCCTCTGTGAACTTGGAATTCGCCATCGGCAACTATTGTCAGATCGGAGGACAAGCCTTTCTGTAGCAGGAGAGACATGCTTTCGCACAGATCAACCATTCGAAGTTCCGAAGTTTTTATTTGAACTTCATCATTCGACTCACTTGGGTCAGAGGAAGAGAACAGTTTGTTAAACAAAAGCACAGCAGCAGAAAGGCACAGGATGTAAATGTACAAATTTGACATATTTCTGCCTATTCCTAGAAGTTAACAGGATCTTAAGAGAAGACAAAAATTTCTTCTTCAATTTTATCTCCTTAATATTCAGAGATTTAATGCATTGCAGATAATAACTCCCCTGTCAGGTGACATTCGATATTTCGTTTTCCACTCATTGTTTTAATCCTGATAAATGAAGCCTACTGATACATTATCGGTTTTTTGAACAGAGCCTGAATGCATGAATAAAATCGTCCTTTCTTCAAGAAGTTGATAAAAGAATTTAATTCTGTACTATTAAGTTTGCGATTATAACAATGCTTTTTTTTATTGCCACGATGAAATTCAAAGTAATTTTACTGATTCATCAAATAGTGTGCTTTTGTCAATATTGCAATAAAAAAAGAAGAAAAGAGGAGAAAAAAAGTTTTTTTTTAAATATTATTTTTAAAGTAGAATTTTTATTTTCGTTTTTATTTCATACTAGCTTTTACGCGCAACTTCGTACGCATAGAAAAGCACACAACTTACCTAAAAACAATTTATTTACAGTGTGGGCCTGAAATAAAGCAAAACCGCGAATCCAGTTCGTATTTCTTTAAAATCAAGTCAAATCTATTTTAATTATCGATTAAGATTGAGTTAGTGACAACAGTATTATACATATATTTTTTAAGCTTTTAATTAAAATGAAAACACGGTTCTCAACAATTACAACATACTGCATATGCGTAAATTTTCAACGTCAATTGAGGCAACGTAAAGCGTGAATTTTGTACGTCAGTTGGAGTAAAGCAATGCAGATTAGAAGTTTTTAATCTTCTTTATTCTGTACTATTTTAATTCGAAAGTATTTCAAAATGAATCAGGAAAATCGATTGATTAACAATGTTTAATTTTAAATCAATCAAAATAAACAGAGTTGTTTGAAACAATCGGTCGAAAGCATCAGTCGAAGCCTACCCTCATTAGCGGGGGGGGGGGGGACAAACTGAAGTCCTTCTCATTTTCCGATGGTGAAATAAAGATTTTTGGCAGGAAAGTAAGTTTTCCATCAATGAAAAATTAACCACTCAATTAACCAGAACAAATAGCAGCCTATGTCCTATTCTAGACTATAAGCTATCTCTGTGCTAACTTTCATCCAATTTCTTTCAGCTGTCGTGGCGTGATTGACTAACATCATGTCACTATTCATCAAAACTTTCACATTTTTTCACATGATTTTTGTCGGGAAAGTAAGAAAACTGTCGTTTTTGCTTTCTTCTTCACAACTTTTCCGCTTTTTCTCTTTACAAGAACCTTTCTCGTGTCTTAATGAAATATTAAAAAAATCAGCCGAATTGGTCCAGCGGTTCTCGAGTTTTGCTCTTAGCAACTCAATTGACGATTCATTTTTAATTATATAGATTACATGGGCTTTTTAGTTTGTACATGCCGTAATTTGTAACCGAATAATTCCTTCATTCGTTTTTTAATCTTATAGGTATTGTTACTTGTTTTTCTAAATTCATTCTCAAAATGAAATTTTAAATAAATTTTCAGTTTAAGACTTAACAGTTATGTATTATGTGCTAACAAGCTAACAAGCTCGTCACTGAAGGAGGAAGGTAATAAATATAGAAGAAATACTTTTATAAGTAAATTGAAAAGTACAGTATTGTTTTTTAATCAAAATTTCTATAGACCAATATAAAAACATAGAAACGTACAATGGCAATAGACATATTTTAAAATAAACTCGAGTTTTATTTTTATTTATAATTTCTATTAATTTACAAAGAATATCCACTTAGTTTTAATGATATTTATTCTGGATTAATTTCATCATTCTATAATTTTTCAGTGCCTCATTCTTTTGCAGTTTTTTAATGAAAAAAAATATATTCTAATTTTAATAATTTAATTTTTAACGAAAGGGTTTTGCATATTATATTATAGTTGTTTTTTTTAATCTTACATTTATAAATCATTGCTATAAATATTATGAAATATTATTTTCAATGTTTTTCTCAATTCCAGTTATGTTTCGCCTCTTGTATAAAATCAAAATTTAAGTAATTGTTAAAACTGATTATTAACGCCCCCAAAATGCTAAAGTGGCGATTATTTAATTAAAAAATAAATAAAAATAAAAATTATAGAAAATTTTGAAATATCAGGAAGTGAATGAAAATTCAGTTATAAAATTCCATCTTCACAAATATGAAATAAATTGAGTTAAGTAAAATCTCCCAAGAATAATACTTTGTAAAATTTTCGGAATTTCTAAGGAGCCATATGGCAGCGCATTTAATAATTTTAAATTAAGTATGAATTAAAAATTAATTAAAAGAATATTCTTAGATCAAATGTGTTTGGTAATATCTTGAAAATAGGAATAAAACA
>JAOUZG010016315.1:746491-761759 GCA_026289955.1 Argiope argentata | reverse complement strand
AAACTAAAAATTTAATTATTTTGCATTGTGATAAGTTAACAGTATTTTTTGTTTTTGTTTTAAGCAATAAGAATGCAATGTTTGGCTGAGATTCGTGCTGTCATGTCTTGAAATCATTTAAGAGGAGATACGGAACCTATATACAAAATATACATACACACATATATTGTCGCAATGAATTTTATTTGTATTAAGATTATCATTACATACTCCGATGTGATTTATCTATTATACGGAGAATACCCAATTTTTCAAGGCATGTGCTTCAAAAAGAATTAGAAAGAGGAAAAATCTGTTTTGAAGTGGTTTCGTTTTCCACACAATGGAATTGAAACAACACTCAGACTGATAAGGAATTTTAATCTCAAGTATTATTTTCGATTTATAAGAACAATTTGATATAAATATCTTTAAACAACAATACAGAATTATATGAGGGAAGAATTAGTATTACTCAATGTATCAAAATTATGTTTTTTTTATTAAAATATAAAAAATAAATTTTTTTAAATTTATGCATTTTTAATTTTTGTTTCAAGCTCGTAGTAAGAATTTAAGGACAACAAAATCACCTCCCAATATCTACATAAAGGATTGAATTCAGGTATATTGGAGAGCAATACACATTATGCCTCTTCTCCAGATAATTTCGCTTTACATTTCAAAATTTGTTTTGCTTAAACTAAAACAAATAATTAAAATTCGAACTTTTCAATAATTAAAATATATTTAAAGTGATCAAAATATCTTTATCGTGTCTTTAAAATTATAAAATTATCAACAAAACTTATCAACTTCGTAAAAATATGCATATTTTTAATTTGCTTATTTTGTAATATGCCTATCATTTTACAAAACTCAAAATTTTAAAATAACAAAACTTTTGAAAAAAAAATAACTGTGATTCTTAATTACTGATTTACTCACAAATAAAAGCATTTGATTATTAGGCTGGATTTAAAGATGCAATGAATTTCAGTGTTCTTCAATATAACACTCAAGATTATTATTTTATTGAACCTATCAAGTGAAAATAGAACAAACAATTCATTAAAATTTCAAGACATTGTAAAAACTAATTAATTACTATGGATTAATTAATGGTGATTTAGTTCATCCATGTAAACACTCATCATAGTTCTTATATTTTATAATTTATAGAATTTATTTGGCAACTAAGCTCATGATTTTTTTGACTAACCTTGCAGTCTCCTCAGCCTAGTTTTAGTCCCTCATTGGTAATGGATTTTAGTAGTAATGCAAAAAAAGCTTAAAAACACTTAATATTAATAGATTTAACAATTAATAATAAAAGGATTAATAATTTTTTTTGCTTGTTATAACGGAATTCGAAGTAAAATGAAGTTTTATATACGTTTTCGAACGTTCACATATTCGTATTCACTCAGTATAGTAAAATATTTAGAACTTCAATTTGTGCAAAAGTTATAACAATAAATAAAAAAATGAAGAAAAAAAAAGAAACTGAAATCTTCGATCACATATTCCAACTTATTATGTGAGAACATCTACGCGATGCATTTTTTACTCATTATTTGTCTTAATTAATTTAAATCATTAACCAGTTTAAACCGGTTTGAAACAATCGCGAGACTTCTCTATTGGTCTCTATTCCTCTCTCTCTATATATATAGGGATATACGTATATAATGATAATTTTTTAAAACTTTCATTTTCAATTTTCTAGCTGGCAAACAAAGTTTTGAAGCTCGATCGATTTTGAGAGGAAATAGCAGCTATGATGTCATAGTTCTTCGTCAGCCTTTTAAAATTGCATCTGCTACCAAAGAAGCATACATAACAATAATGCAACACTGGTAAAAGAAAATCGACCTTTTAAAAATGCATCTGCAGCGAAAGAAACATACACAGTAATAATACAATACTGGTAAAAGAAGGTCAATCTTTCAAAAATGCACCCGCTTTCAACGAAGCAAACGTAATAATAATACAATACTGGTAAAAGCAGATAAGAATATTTTTTCCCCATAAATTTAGGAGACGTCAAAACCTCCTAACCAAAACAATATTATGTTCTCACATGATAATATTTTTCTTCGGATAATAATAACCACAACTGTCGTTAGAAAATACAAAGTTTAAAACGTTTTTTTAACTCAATGAGAAGTCATCATTTATTTAAAAAATTTAAATTAATTTTGATACAAAATTAATCAAAGATTCAAAGAATTTTGTTTCGATTCCATTATGTATTGAATCTCTGACTTATGGGCAAAATATGTGTTCAAACCGATATTCTTGGATGGTATTATGAGAAAAAAATTGGAACGAGAAAGTTATTTTTTTATATTTGCATCAATATCACTTTCAGTTCTTATTTGCATTGATTGCATGTCGGAATATTTGAACTGCAATCAAAGTCGATATTTTAAAAAAGCTTCTATGGAAAAAATTCCTGAAATGTAAACTGATACATCCTGTTTAATGTCTAATATAGTCGAAAGTCAATATAAAATGACTTCTAAAACTCTTGACACGTAAAATTATACGTCATGGTCAATTTATTATCGTAACACAACATTTATACGACGGACAGTTTTCTAAAAATAGATTTAGAATAGGGATTCAGGGTTGAATTGAAAATTCATTCGTAACCTGGTTTGTATCAAATAATTGCTTTGAAGTCTGAATTATTTTGATCATCGTCCGTATTATATGTTCCTTAATAACAGACAACGAACCCTTTTGTAAATAGCTTGATAATTTTTACTTGTAGCTTTGAATGTTAATTATGCTCACTTTAACTCTCGGAGATAAAATGCTCACTTTAACGCGCAGAAGAAAGTACAATATTACACATGATTATTTTAAACTCTCTGAACCTTTGTGTTGAAAAAAAAACATCGCAACATCTATTTCGAGCAGAGAGTTCTATTGAATTTTTTTCGTTGATGCTGCAAGGAAAACGCTATTGAAGAATGCTCAAACACACACACACACACACACAAATATATTACTTTTGTGGATGAATGGTTGTTGAGGACAGTAGTCTCAATGTTAGGGTTTGCAGCCGAGTAACATAACCCCTATACAAAAGTAATTGCTTGTGCATTGAGGATGTTATCTGGCTTATAAAGTTTTCACCACATACTCTCCCACCAGTGAGTCGATGGTGATATTAGGGAGAGTGGGGGGGGGGGGTTGGTGATTTTGGTTTGTTGTTTCTAATGCACCTGATGACTTTTGCTGCCTGTAGAGGGAGCCACAACGGCTGTAGAAAGTTGTTTCTAAAAGATCGTGGGTCACCATTGTGGGTGAACAGGTAGGATCGAACTTGCAACGTAAGGTTTTGTAGCAGAGTAACATAGCCTCTCAACAGAAGTAAATACCCGCTTTCGGAAAATATATGGCTTATGAGACTTCCACCACATTTTTCTTCAGAGGCAATCAATTTTGAATTTGACAATCAACATGCCTTATTTAAACAAATATTTCTCAGTTCAAGGAATTATTACCCTACACCAGATAAATTTCTAGGACCATGAATTAGTTTCCCTTGGTTTTGATTTTTCTGACAGAAGAGCCATGATACTGACCATGTTGCGCTACACAAAAGATAAAATCATATCAAATATATTAAATTGTAAATTTCAATAGAAATATAAAGGTAAAGTAAATGGATAAAATTTTATGAACTTCTAGTAAGGAAATATCTAGGAATATACCTTTATATCTGGCAAAGAAAGTAATAGAAGGGGAGACTTTAAAAAGCTGTAGACGCTGGATTTCGAAATTTTTTGACATTTGATAACCGCATTGTGATCACAGTATTGGTTATATTCCCAACATTAAGTGAAGACGAGTGATTCCTGTATGCCCAATACGTAAACGAGTCAAAACTCTATCTTCTCTCTGGTTTCGTATAAGTAACTCCTCAATTTGTCTTGAGCAATCACTTATTAAGTATTCACAACGCCACGCCATAACTCTGTCCACCTGTCCCCTCGAATTGTCTCAATGGTTTTCTAATGATAGTCATAGTTCGTTTAATAGGTTTGATATGAAGATTTTTCTGTTTCTCACGGTCCCATTTTGTTTGCCATTTGGAATAAAGAAGAATTTCAAAATTAATTTCATATGAAGTAAAGATATTTTCCCCCCTAAACCTGCTAATCTCAGAATAACTTAAAACCAAAAAGAAATTTCCAAAAATTTCAATTTGCATTACAATAATAAAGTATCATTGATAACAAATGCGGGATTTAAAATATTTTATCCTTAACACTAATGTTGAGTATGATTCGCTTTTATTTAACAATTCATTTTAAATTTAAGCGCCGCAAAAATTATGCACTTTTGTAACAAAATACTTTTTTGGCTATAAAACTGATTGATATTCGCTACACAAACAAAAATTATTTGAAAAAAATAATTGAAAACATTTTTAAAATTAAAAAGTTAAAATTATTTTAGTGTTCAGTTTGTAAGAAAGCATAAACAACATTAAAGAAAATAGATTTTCTTTTTTCTTTTTTGCAGCACTCTAAAATCATCGTGGATCGCCAGATGTTACTAACTAGGCTCAATTTCTTGAAAATTCAAATGAATTCTACCTTTTTGCGTATAAGTGCTGTAGAAAATAAAATATAATAAATTGAAGGATCGTAAAATAAATTGGTAACAGCTGTAATAAAATGCCGTTCTGAAATCACATACCCAGTAATAGATTGAAAAATAGCTGTCTTTTAATCTGTGTTTCGTCTTCAAATAATAATAATAAAATAACTCCACTTACATCAATTAATCTGAAACTAATTTTATTGCGATATTTTTTATTTTCATTAGCCTGAAAATCGGGAATTGAAAATATCTCGGAATGAATTTATCCAAGATGAAGGAAGACTTACTAATCAAAACCTCTAGGAGCAGATTAAAAGTTACGCTACTTAATCGTGAATCATATTCAAAACATGTTACGGCTTAGATTATGGACGGGCATTGAGGACTCGACGTCATCAATTCTTCTAACTGAAGTTAGAATAGGATTGTCTCCAAAATCCCTTTTATACAAGGTTTATACAAAAACCGGTTCTAACCGTTTTTCCAATTTTTGTCCAAAAAAATAGATTGGGGAAAAATATTTTATTTTATTTATATTAAATAATAAAAACAAAATTTAAAATTTAAAATATAAACAAAAAAATTAATGATTATTTTCGAAACTTACTTACACCAAATAACAAAAATCTCAAATAATATCTATAATATTTTCATCAATTTTAACTTCTTCTAAGAAAGTTGGATTTTAAAACCAAAATATCCACTGAACTGTGGTTGTCTTGTTTTTATTTTGGACACAATATTGCTGAAATTAAAAGTACTTATTTATTAGCTTCTGAGCTTTGTTTTATAGTTTTCATGGCATCGAAGATGACCTGAAAATGCTGGTAATTGTGACGCATTGATTTCAGTTTGAATTTAGACCCACGTTTTCTTGCGACTGCTGGACTTGTTTCCATTTGTGTTCGCCTTGAGTGTTATAACCAAGAATTTGGATTTTTCATGTTTAAAAACATAGCAAAATAATAATTATTATAATTATTTTTATTTTAATAAAGATGATATAAATATTTTAATAAAGCTTCACAACGCGTAGCTGTGCTATTGGAACTATGAATGTCGTTCAGTAAAGTTTTTCTTTTTAACGAATTTATTTGGTGAAAACAATTTCCCCATCCGTTGCTTAGCAAAAAATTTCTTAACAAACAATAGCAACAAAATAAAGTTGGATTGTCAGTTCACTTAACGTATAAAATGTAGAATTTTTTTTTAAATTTATTTTGCTACGATCCTAAAGGCATCAAAATTATCCAACAAAAATGGCACAAACGGTTGATAAATAGTGAATATAGGCATTTTTAAATTAGATTTGTACGTGTTCAATGGCACAGTCGTGTATAAATAAACAATACAGAAACAAATAAAAGTCTAGATTTAGATTTTTTTAAAAAGATTTTCCTCTGGTTTTTTTTCTTGTTACTTTCTTTGTGTTTATTGTATTTTGCTATACAATGAATTTGGAGCATCTCTTTTTAATATCAAAACCTTTTTTTCTTATCTAATCTGTTTTTGAAATATATGGCTCGATTTATTTCCCCTATTCTCTCTTTCATACAAGGTATATCTATTCACACTCTTTCATTCATTCGGTCAGAATGTTCTAACCTATTTACGCAATTTACACTCTTGTTAAAATGTTGTCACACGGCATAAAGTACGTTAATTAAGAATGAAACACCTGCTTAAAATATACACCTGCATCAAAACAGCTGCTGATAGTTATGACATGAGAATAGAGTTCATAATAGATGCTTTCGTTTTTAGCGAAATTTCAAAAAAGACAAAAAAAATTATAAAAAATTCATACATTCTAAAAGACAAATTTAATATTGATCTTTCAAATATTAAATTTTAGTTTCCGGAGGTAGTAACTTTTTCGAATTTTTGAAAGAAATTGTTTAGTTTATTGGATATTTTAGAAATATAACTAAATATAATAAAGAGATTAATTACAATATCAACAAATAACGATTGTCACGAGATCGACAAATAACAAATAAGTTTGTCTTCATCTTCGAATGAGCAAAATATTTATGCTTTGATGAAATTGAATGAAATAAAATTCCCCCTGTGAGGCAGCATAATATAAATTATTTTAAAATTAAAGAAATAATCAAAATTATTCAGATATAACATTTTAATATCATCTTTGATTTACGTGTTCTAATACGTGTAATTCCACATTATTTTGAGAGATTGCTGCAAACGATTTTCTATTCTTTATAGAAAACTATTAATGTGAATGTTATGTGAACTGTAAAAAGTTTTCTAAAAACACAGAGCTCATTTAAGAAACAAGAAAAAAATTTAAATGCTATCATAAATTTCATGTTATCTTATGAGAGCATTATTATTTTTAAGGCATTGCTTATCTTAATTTATTTAAGTAATTAATCAATTTAAACAGATTTGAAGCAATCATGTGACTATCAGAATGCGCATGCGTTAATATACAGAGAATCGGGTAGTGCCTAGTTGTTACTTTTTGTTGATGATAAGTTATAAAATATGACAACCATCTTTACCATTTTCTAATAACTCTAAAAGCGGAAAATGGATGCTCCAAAAGCTATAAATCACCAATTTTTTACTTGTTCATTTTGTGGCTTCAAAAATCTCAAACCAATGCAATTTCATGTCCACACACGATAAAACCATTTTAACAAAAAATATGGAACAACGTTGACAACTACCTAAACTTTTGAATTACAAATTAAATTTCTATTTTTACATTATTTTTTGGAGACAAATTGCCAAAGGTGACAATTTTGCCTTATTTTCTAATAATTCTAAAAGCGAAAAATGGAAGCTCCAAAACCGATAAGTCACCAATTTGTTGCCTACGCATTTTGAGGCTCACACCAAAACACAATTTTCTCTCATGAAAAATTAATTTCAATTTCAATAGATCACTTAAATGTTAAATTATTGATCATCCGTTTTTTTTTTTTTTTTTTTTTTGAGAATTGGAAGCATTGTTAAATAATAATCACTATAACGAATGATAAGAAAAAATAACTAGCTAATTATAAACGCATTTACTTTTGTGAACCTCACATTATAAGCAGATTTCATACAATTTAGTGAATTCCCTTAGATATTCCTCGGCGGAGATCAATCCGATGAAAAGGGATAAGCATAAGTTGAATACCTTAGGACGCAAGGTAGCACTAAGATCCATTCTGTGAAAGCACATTACGTTCTCATTACTTGTATCAAACAAATGATGGTTTTGGACATCATGCCGCTCACGCACTGTTTTTTCCCAGGCTGACTCGTTTCTAATACTTTTTTCTTTTTCGAAAGATAATAGGAATGAAGGCGGATGAGAAATCAATGTTAGTTAGAATTTCTACTTTCAGAATCTTAGCCTTAAAAGGTTTTGGGCAGCTGTGGTTTAACTCAGATTGAAATTGCTTTAATGTACCACTTTATATCGCCAAGGATAGTAGAAATGCCAAATCGCCAACTACGGAAGCGGAGAGTTTCAGGTTTGAGACGCAATTTCACCGAAGAAACGCTGTGTGAGAAGGTATATTGGATGTGAAATCCGTCTGAATCAAACGCTCTATCCCTGGTATAGAATTGGGGAACAGGGATCCAGCTCAGGTGTCGTCCTCATCATCTGACTGTTTAAAATTACGAGGTCGGTCCCTAAATAGCCTTAGATGAAAATTTCACCCCAAAAAATAAATGAAAAAAATTATTGCAGTAAAACAGTTGCAAAATCATTTAATAGGATCAGCTCACATACAATTTTCTTTTAAACTATAAAATGATGTTTTAATTCGTTATTCGAAATTGCTAATTATTTATAAAATGGGCATTCTTTTAATAGATTAATGGGAGGCTATATATTGTAATATTTACTGCAGTGATACCTTGGTGGAATAGGAGTTGTGCCAGATCTGGTGTCGTTTCCGTCATCTGACCGCGTTTCAAAATTACGAGGTTCATCCCAAAACAACCATAGGGTTGCTTTTAAAAGGATGCATTAATAAAACTAATCTAAACAAACTAAGTTTTAAAAGATTCTGGGATATTCCATAATAAAAACTGAATATTGTGGCATCTGAACTAGTGACTAATTATTTATTTATTTATTGGGAAAGAGCAAACGATATATTTATAGACACGATGTCATATGAAATTCTAAATGCAAATGAATGACAATACAAATAATCGAAAATATATAATCTAAAAAATAATCAATCGCAAAATAAGCACACTAAAAATATTTAAACCTCACTGAATAATATAATCAATTAATGAAAGGATATTCCAATTAATTATGAGCTTAAAAGATGAAGATTTTTAACCAATAAAAACATAAAAGAAGCAATAGAATATTTAACAAAAAATTATAAAATTTGTCAAAAAAAAAGGTTGTTTATAAATACATTTCTTAAAGGTATTATGATATAGTTTTCTCTTTCTTCAAATTTGAACCTATACAGTAATATGAACATCGTTGGAGTATCAGGACAAGCTCATTGGAATCAGAAACTCGCTAATAAAAATCAAGTTTATTGTTAAGAGCAGAATTCGGCTTGATTTTCTTCCACTTTAGCAACACTTCTATTGGCTATTTTTTAATACAATGGATCCTCCAATTTTATTTTAATTTTACTACGTAAAAGAAACGTACAATCAAATAGCCTTATTTAAATATAATAAATGAAATATATTGTATTAATTAATTAATTAATATTAAATGTAATCATATTAATTATATATTTATTAATAATTTATAGAAATTTACAAATTTTAAGAATTGACTGAGAAAATCATAGAATATAAAAAAAATGCTTAAAAAATTGCAAAGAACAATGGCATTATTTGCTAGTGAATGAAGTAAGAAACCAGTTGAAGTGGTCTCCCCAAAACTCTCTTTCATGCTCTCTGATAAAGATGATTTTCTGTTTCGGACACGTTTCTTCTCCAACCAATGAAAGTCGAAATTTGAAAAGTTCTATAATTATAATCCCAAAATCTTATACAAATTTAGGCATTTTTTAAGTCTTTGCGTATTTAATGCCAAATTGACAAACTTCTAAAAATACAAATTGACAGACGTTCGTCCCCTTGTAAGATTTGATAGGTATCTACACTAAATATGTTAAATTTGGATACCGAATTTTATCCATCCAACACTCTTCCTTTGCCGTAATCGGGTTAACCCTTTAACGGGCACAAGCTGTTTTCTTTCAAACTTTTCATTTTACGTTATATTTCTAAAAAAGAAGCTCAATTATGACTAAAAACAGTATTTTTGTTCAAATTTTGTTTTTGTAATGTAGTTTATTACAGAGGTGGAAAGACATATTTTCCACAATCCAAGACAAGCAATAACATTTTACTAACTTATTCAATAGAAAAATATGGAATTTAAATAATTTCTTAATTAAATATTATTTTTGTAAAACTATTTATTATTAGTTATTTCAAAATTTTAAATGTATTTATTACACATGAAATAAGTGGTAGAAAAGCCAAATACAATGTAAATTACCAAATGCATTATTTTAAATTACTCTGGTGAAACAACATAACAAGGAGCTGAACACAAAGTAACATTACATGATGAACATTACACTTTTGTCCATTTCTGGTTAATTTTGGAGCTACAATATTTGAAAATATTTTAAGCCGTTGGTAAGATATTTACCACAGCCTTAAAAAGGGTTAACTTATATTGAACAGTCTGACAGACAGACTTTCTCTGAACAGATTTTGTTCAAAATGTATATAAAAAATTCTATAAATTTGATGTAAATTCCATATATTAAATTTAACCCGTCAAGCTTGATACATTTTTGAATTATCTTTGCCATAAATCGACAAAAACAATGCCAAAAATGTGTCATTTGAACTCAGGGTGGCTCCTTGGCGATTCGTTAAAATTTTGATTCCGAAAATGTTGACGATTAAAATACTTTCTCTATACTTCCTACATGGGAAAGTAAAAATAAATAAATAAACTATTATTACAAATGAAACATATAAAAATATTTTTTTCAGCATGTGTCTGTAAAAAATGAAATAAATATGAAATGAACACTAGGATCACAAATTTCAAGTTATCATGAAAGAATATTATTATTTTTAAGTCATTATCTACCTTAATTAATTTAAGTCATTAAATATTATAACCTGGTTTGAAAAAGCAATATGGTAAAAGAAGGCAGATCTTTTCAAAACGCATTTGCTTTCAAAGAAGCATACGTAATAATAATGCAATGCTGTTAAAAGCAGGTAAAAAAATGCATGCGATTAAAATGTGTTGATGAATATTGCCATTTTATGCTTTATTCATTGCCTACGCGATTTGGAGCTTCAATTATTCGTTGCCTTCAATTATTCAAAAAACAATAATAAAAACAACACCATGTTCTCTCATGATAAAAAAAATACCTGATAAAGTGTGCTAGCCATACAGGTTAACTGAAATATATACTTACAGCTGTACAACATTACAGTTACATCAATAAAAACATGCTAAGTATCATTGGGTAAAATGGAAAGTCCTTCAAAACACTTAAATATTGATTTTAATGCTGTGTTCTATGTACGACTTGTATCGGAAGTCAGATAAGTGCACACTGATTTCGTTAATAAAAAAGTAAAGATAAAAACTTTTATCGATTTCTACTGCATTGGGAAGAAAGCCGGAGCTCACTTACGAAAATTCGAAAACATTTGCAGATGAGTAATTTTCTATTCTTAAATTCTGCTTTATGGATTCCTTTCCTAATTTGGTATTTCTTTATTATCATGTGAGAGCAAGATATTGTTTTGATTAGGAGGTTTTGATATCCCCGAAATTTACGGGCAAAAAATATTTTTACCTACTTTTACCAGTATTGCATTATTATTACGCATGCTTCCTTGAAAGCAAATGCGTTTTTAAAAGATTGACCTACTTTTACCAGTATTGATTTATTATTACGCATTCTTTTAGTAATCATGAACATTTTGCCTGAATTTTGACAGTTTTTTCTACAATAATTACATTTTTGCCTTGAAATTCAAATAGTTTCCACTGGTTCCTTTAATTAATTGCATGACTTTTTTTCTTTCCATGGTTGAAAGCTTAAATAGAAGGATTCTTTTTGATATTTGAGTAATTTACAAGATGAATAAAATGGTGAAGTTGCAATATCACATAATTTAAAAGACAGTTGCGTCAGATATCTATTTTTTTAATACCTCTATGGTGTCATGGATCACAGAGAGGGAGAGAGAGAGAGAGAGAGAGAGAAGCAGCATATAATAGACAAGCAGTTTACTTGAAATAAAAAAAATTACATATAATTAATATGTCAAACGAAACAAGCAGGCCCCAAAAATAATTAAATTAAAATATTAGATATTAAGATAAGTTTTTCTTTTTTATCATGTACAATCTTCGTTTCATAATAAAACTCCTAAATTTTGGAACTTTTTAAACTTTTGCATATTTTTATGAAGCATCCAAATATTATCGTTTTTTATGTGAACTGTAAGGTTGGATTTAACATCGAAAGTAACTTTTCTTGTTGTTTGATAACTTCGATTCGGATTTGCATCCTGGTTATCTAAATTTAGTTTAAAATGTATTTAGATAAGCGGAACCTCTGCAAATTTCGTTTATTTTACCGAGAAAATGAAATCTGCGAGGGAATTCCAGCTGGTAACGCCATCACCGCGAAGCCGAGAGCAGCTGAAACAGTTTCGAAATCTGGATATCCCGTCGGGTTGCCAAGGAAACAAGCCTCTCTTGTTTTCAAGGTCAGTAGGACGATGCGGAAGCCGTACTTTCGACAGAGGAGCTCTGAGACTGCAATGTTCTTTCAAAAAAAATCATCGCTCCATTCAGTACACTTTTTGAATAGGATTGAATAAAATAACAATGACTCATTAAATTGAAGAAATTAGTTTTATACAAAATTTTATTTCTGGTTGTTTAATTCGATTCTGAGATATAATAATTCTATTTATTACAGAAATTTTAGAAAACAGAAAATTCGCTGCAATTTATTTATTCACTTGAAATACAATTGTAGCGATGGCAAGGAAAATAAACACAATAAATGATTAATAGGTGTCGTAAATGATAATTAATTGGCCGAGGAAAATATAAAAAAATATTGCATATCCTATATTTGCATTTTGAAATGCAATATATAAATAATAGGAGTGTTGTAATCCCTTCCTCCGTTTTTCACGAACAGTTATTCAATTTATTTAAATTTATGTCGAGCCAAAAGTAAAATGAATAGAATCTGCTATGAAATTTAGAATGTTCTCTTTTGCCAATTAAGGTGAAAATTTTGTTAGTACTTAAAATTTGATGGGAACATTACGTGCCAACTTTTATTTATTTAGTTTTCTACATTTTATTAGGTTTATGTACTAGATAATAAGCCGGCTTTCTGGCACAGAGGTAGCGCGTCTATCTCGTCTAAGACTATTCAGACCTCGTCTATTCAGTCTAAGACTATTTATCCTATTTATGTCGAATAAATCAGATCGTGTATATACCTTCAATCTATTCAACTATTCAAACCCAGTGAACATATCTATATCTGTCGTTACAGACAAAATATCATTAATGTCAGTAAACTGTCAGGCAGCCGGCTTTCTGACACAGAGGTAGCACGTCTTCCTCATTTTCTGGGTGTCCCGGTTAAGGTATGGTTGTTCTGTGTGCTATCAGTGAGGTGTGTGTATGTGCATCCCTGTAAAAAGGGGCTGTGCAAGCGAATGTGTGTGATAGAGTTGAGTCGGTCCCCTACCTATTTCTAGATGCTCTGATCCTTGTGACAGCAGAGGCTGCAATCTTACCCCATCCAGTCATGGACCTGGCCAAACACTGCTGGCCAATGGGGACATGCAAAGACAACACCATTAATGAATAAGTAGACAGATATAATCCTTTTTGATAGATTAAAACCAAAATGTGATGCCAGTAATTTCGGTGATAAAATTAAATTACAAAACTCATTAATCTTAATTACATTTTCAAGCTATCGATTTTATAAAAATACAAATCGATCAATAGATACAAAAAAACTTCTTTTAAATTCCATGAGATTCGTTATAATTTCGAAAATGAATTTTTGACAATTACAGAATATTTTCTTTCTATTATGGGGAAGAAAATATCATTATTAAGAGAGAACTTTACTCACTCATAAAATTCGTATAGAAAATGAGTGATAATAAAAAAGAAAAGAAATATTCTTGAATATTAAAACCATTTTTATTTCAAGGCTTCCTGAGAATTTCGAATTTTCTTGCGTGTAGTTTCTATTAGAATTACTTTTAATTTAATTACACTAGTACTCCATTTATTCAGTCCCTACTACTTTTATGTACATAATAATAATAAAGTACTTAAAAGTTTTGTGTAAAATAGGCAAAGATTAAGTGATGTGGCGGAATATTACGGCAATTTTACAATACGTTAAGCTTTATTTCAACGAATTCAAAAGTTAGTAGTCAGTTCATCTCTAAAATAGACACAAAAATAGTCAACCATGTGACATTGAATCTGGTCAAGGGCTTATTATTATTTTTTTCGGATACATTTGGATGGAATCGATTTCTGCCTTCTGGAAGTTTCATCGATTTTCGAATGTTCTGAGCGAGAAACGTGATTTTTTTCACTTTGTGGTTAGTTGTTAACCATGGTAGCGAACGCAGGTCAACGAACACAATTTTTCCACCAATCCATTAACAGAGCGTCGTTGTTTTCTTTCAATTTTTCGTACGCAGAGAGAAAGTATTGTGATAGTCAAAAAATTCGAACTCCAGATTTTGGGAAAATTCCATGTTTTGAACCTCCTTGAGTTTCGAAAACCACATTTTTAGCAGTATGTCTGACAGTTTATCTGTCTGTGACAAAAGATAAAATTGCGTTTGAGCTAGACTGATGAAATTTGGCATATTATCTTCATAGTAAATTTGGAGATTTCTTCTTAATTTCGAGCAAAATCTATTCTCTAAAAGTCTGCCTGCGCAACTATTCTGCTATAAATTAACAAAATGAAAATGAAACAAAGGGAGGTAGACGGATAAAATTGGGTACACAGATTTAGCATCTACGGTGTAGACACCGACGAAATTTCGAGTCATATTCTGGAAAGAAGCTAAACACCTGTTGGTCTGCACTTTTAAAAGTTTTTGAGTAAATGCGTTGACTCAAAAAAGTAAAAAAATATATAAAATTTTGTATAAGATTTTGGGACTACAATTGAAATTTTGCTTCAATTTTTGTACAATTGAAATTTTGTTTCAATTTTTGTACAATTGATTTTTGTTTTAATCGATTCTTGAAAACGCGCTCTAAAACATGAATTCGATTTTCAGGTACTATTAACCTATGCTAAAAACGAATCTTGCCAAGGATTCCACAAAGATTCAATAACCATAGAATATTCACATCCGGGGTTAACCTTTTTTAATTTTTGTACGTCAGTTACATGCAAATATTTCTCTGCCTTAGCAAGGTTCTACTATTTCAATTCGGGGCTTCTTTAAAGCTCAGGAGGCAGTTTCGTATTTTACAAAACGTTTGACTATAAAAACACAGAACGGAGGAAATATTTTGTATACTATTGTTGAAATAGTGTGGGCATATATATATATATATATATATATATATATATATATATATATATAT